>JABUQX010010917.1:0-10000 GCA_015478945.1 Trachelipus rathkii
TTCCTTCTAAAATCATTACGTCATGAGATATGGGGGTGAAATTGGAGAATTAGGGAGGAGTTAGGGGGAAAGGTAATAGATATTGCTGTCACAATAAAAGTCATCTAAGCACGAAACTGTAAGTCTCCGGTTGAGGGAAGTTTTGTGGCTATAGGAAGTTTACCAACGAGTCACAGTTATATGTTTTTCTTGCGTGTTGGATAATATTACCGACCGATACCCTTTATGTAATGTTTAGTGTTAGTGCAGTTTTTTTAATTAGTTGAGTTGTTGGCTGACGCACCGGGTGCGGTGGCGGTCGTGGCTGGTGTGCGCTTATTTTGATTATGCAGTACGGATTGTGTTTGTATGTGCAAGGGGCGGTATGCAGTACATAATTTTAAACTAGTTTGGATGCGGTGCGAATTTTTTAAATCGCTACTTCGAAATAAAATGCTCGATGGGAATCATCATCGGAACAACGTGATTTGAAAGACACCGCATTGCCTGCATTCCGGAAATAGGAGGGTCGGTGTTGCGAGGATTGCGGTGCACGGTATGACAAAATAAATTTATGGCACAATGAGTGCGAAGTTGGCGATGAGTGTTGGGACTAATGAATCTCTAGATGCGGAAATGTAAACTCTATATGTGGCCGTGACAAAAATAATTTTTGAGTGCAGTGCGTGGTGGCCGGTTGAACTAACTCTAGTGCTTATGCATACTCTAATGCGGTGCGGTACCCAAAATTCCGATGCTCAACCAACTATATATATATATATATATATATATATATATATATATAATTCATATTTGGAAGGGAATTCTCTTTTTGAATATAATATATATTATATCTATATATCTATATATTATATATATATATATATATATATATATATATATATATATGTCTAATTCATATTTGGAAGGGAATTCTCTTTTTGAATCCTCAGACTGTGAAAGTGAGGATGACGTGGAATATGACTCCGTAGAGAGTGATGGATTTGTTAGTAAAATAGCGGAATGTTTTGGAAATATGAATATGAACAAAAGGAAAAGAGAGTTAGTTCTTACTCCAAGAAAAATTAGAAATATGGTTGAGATTGATGACGATGAGGATTGTGCAAGTACCTCGTCACTTCATAGGTTGTTTGATCCTGCAACCCGTTCAACCCCTATTATAATATATAATATATAATATATATATAATATATATATATATATAATATAATATATATATATATATATATATAAATATATATATATATACTTATATATATAATATATATATATATATATTATATAAATATATATATAATATACGAAAAAGGCAAATTTTTTTAAAAAAAATTTTAAAAAAATTTTTTTTTTTTTTTTTTTTTTTTTTTTTTTTTCGAAAGTTTTACGGTTATCACCTCCGCTCACGGCAAAGCCTATTCAAGGAGGGCGGTGTTAAAAATTAACAAAAATTTCTACCGTAACACAAATTAGCAGTATGAGCACAGAGCGCGGCTTTTAAAAGTGAGGGAGATTAAATTGAGTAGGGAACACAGAAGATGGAAAAGAGAATTCCACAGAACAGAGGAGGTGGCAGAAAGAAGAGGCCACCGCAGCAACAACTTTAGTCTGGAGGTTGGCTGATAATCAACAAAAACGTTCAGTGCCGACACAGCACCCCTTGTGCTACAGAGGGCGTCTTAAAGAAGGTGGCACGCGAGTGGAAAGTTTCCTCGAGCACTTGCCGCTACAGAGGTAACCTATAGAACAAAAATATAAAGCACCACATTCGGCGCCAACAGCAAAGATAGAAGGGTCCAAGTGACAACTAGATAAAAGAACAGGGGGACAGTTTGATAAGGTCTTTCTTGCCTTTTGACTCGACCCTATCCAAAAAGCCGGGGTGAAACCTGAGCCACAACCCCACGAATAATGGAGAGGCAGTATCTCATACAAGGGCGGATTGAGGCCCTTGTATAAACTGGAAGTAACGTGAAGATGAAAAAAAGTTTCCGCAGTTCAAACAGAACTCCCAGCTTCCTTGAGGCCGCCTTAGCAACCGTGGTGATGTGAGGTTTCAAGGACATTTTTTTGTTTATGTTAAGGCCGAAGGATGTTTATATTGTCGACAGGAGAGACGAGGAGAACCGTACGAAAAGAGATAGGAAAGTTAGAAGGTCTCTTAGAGAGGGAGATTTGTAGAAGTTGAGTTTTTTAAAGAATTGAATTTCACAAGCTTCAGACGACCCCACCCGGAAAATTCTATCCAAGAATCAGCGAGAAGTAGAATCGGAAAAGATTAAGACGACGAGGCAATTCTGAAAGTAAAAGAAGGAGCAGAATTTGAAAATGGAGTTAAAGAATAGAAGAATATGGAAAGGGTCGAATGGTCATCGCATAATGCAGTGAATTAGAGTTAGAGTGCAGGGTGAGAAGATCATTAATGAAAAAAGTAGGATAAAGTAGGAGATAAGACAAGACAGAACCCTGAGGAAACACCACTATTGACAGAAAAGGAAGAAAGAAGTCGCCCCATCAACAACAAGCTTGAAAATTGAGCGATATTGAAGAAGCAGAATAAGTAAGGCAAAGAGAAGGAAGGAAACCCCCAAAGGAGTTGGAGCTTGGAGAGCAGGACGTACGTGCCAACCCGGGTCAAAGCTTTTGGATATGTCAACGCTCAACCACGCAAAGTTCCTCCCCGTAGTTCCTAAGGCGAGTTAAAAACCAATTAAAATCAGGTAAGATAGGAAAGTATTATCGCAGTAAGACCTCGAGCGCCGAAGCAGAGTACTGGCGATCGGAAGAATGTGAATGGAGATTCCAGATGATCTGGTAAAGAAATTGAAGAAGTTGAGAAGGTTTCAAAAAGATCTTAGATAAGAATACAAGTGAGAGAGCTATAGGGGCGATAGTTAGAAAGATCAGAGCGTCCTTCCTTTTTTTCGGAATAAGGTTGGACATTGTGCGTGCTCCAACACTGAGGGAAAGTGCTAGGATTGAGACATAGAGAATATAGTTTTTGAACGAGGGCGGGGATAGCCGGAAGCCCACTCCCTCAAAAACTCGGGAAGGGAATGCCATCGGGGCCACCCGCCTTCCTAACGTTCGTAGATTCCAGAGCTTTCAGGAGCCCATGCACCCCACGTTCGAATGTAATCACAGGCAAAGACCATAGGACACCTGAGAGGAGAAGAAGGAGGGGGAGGAATGCCAGAATCATCCAGGGTTGGTAGAGGAAAATAGGAGGCCGAAGAGATTGGCCATTTTCAGTTGGAGAATTAGCAAACAGAAAGAATCATAGCAAATAAGAGGAGGAAAGACAGGATTTAAGATGTTTTTCTAGAGAGTTCACTCATGCCACGCGGCAAGAGGCCAGGAAATATTTGTCACGAGGTTAGGGAGAACCAAGGGAGTTAGCGCACTTTCGTTTCCGATTGAAAGCCCGCTCTTTGCATCGGTCGAAGAGGTATCCCCTGCAACGATTTCTAGTCAGAATGGAAATTAGCAGAGTGAAGGGCAAGAACGAAGAAATTTTTCCACTGTCCCGATGACGCACGGTCCTCTACCCTGGATGGCCAGAAGAAGCAAAGCACGATCGAAACCATGGATTCATGAGGGAGAGGAAAAGATTTAGTCGGAAGAAGGAAATAAACCATGGCTCATCCCAGCAACGCATTACAGCTTCCCCCTTATCGGCAGAAGTTTAAAGAGTCACCAGAGAAACCAAACAGCAGTCAGCTCCTCCTTATAGTTAGCGTAGGAGAGCAAACGCGAAAGGAACACCACCCAATCGGCCCGAATCCAACGTGCCAGAGAAAAAACGCGTAGGGCAGGATGGGGCTGTTGGAGAGAAAGTATTTAAAATTAAGAGACTATATAAGGTTGTCGGTCAGATTTACCATAGGAGCGAAGGTTGGTTGTATTATAAAGAGAAGGGACTAGTGGTGAAAACATTTAGTGGTCAAGTATGTGTTTTCAAGAATTGTTGGGACGATCCAGGATGTGTTGTGGGTTCTTTATTAGTTTGCTTTCCAGATTCGTTGAGAATTGCCTAAATGATTCGGCTTCCTCCCCACCTAAATCAGTATGAGAGGAACCCACCCATTCAGTGTTTTTGTACATTGAAATCCCCTAATAGAGGACCTCAAGTATTTGGATTGAGGGAAGATGGTGAACAGTTCGGTGAGAAGTAGTGTAAGGTACTTCAAAAAAGGCAAATCAGCGGTGAGAAAATCTGGGTCTGTTAGGAGCAACAGTACAGAAAGCACAAGATTATTGTAGATATAGAAGGAAGAAAGAATTTAAGCCACAGAACATCGAATAAGTAGAGAGATTCGAGATTTCTCGAGACAGGTGTTACAGGAGTGGGTTTATGTAACATAGGCACATACTCTCCACCCTTTAGACAGGAAATTATGAAATAAGTTATTAAACCACCAAAAAACCCGTTGGACATATTAAACGAGGGTGGTTTTCAGAGGTATGAATTCCTATCCATTTCTGGGGGTCTGCAGACAGGAGCAAAAGGGTTAGATTAGAGTTATAGAAAGGTGGTACTCCACGGATTGCAGAGTCTAGATTGCAAGCCGCGGACGGATGTTTAGCAAAGTCAGATAGTGAAGCCCGCCTCCGGTGCAAATCTGCCATCTTGCATGCACATACAAAAACCACAAAACAAACCAGACAAAAAAAAAAAACAAAAAACGGAATCTAAGTCTGTTCAGGTTAAAATAATTCACACACTAAAACCTAAATTTCTTAAAAACCGTTAAAGGTTAAAAAGCTAAAATCGTATTTACAGTAAATATGTTAAATATATATGATATAAAAATCTTAAAGTTAAAAACACTTAACGCTCTCTTGACCCCTACAAATCACGAAAATTTAAAAAAGTGATAATAAAATTGATGTTAACATTAAAGACCTAAATGTGTAAAAGTTAAAGTGAACAAAAATAAAAAAAATCAAATTTAACACGTTGAGAACGCAATTTCTCAAAAATTCATAAAACAAAAGTTAACTTTAAAATTAAAACCTACGGGTACTGTCACTTAAAAAAAAAAAAAAAAAAAAAAAATTAAAAACTAGGACTTATCTTTTAAAAACCTCGTACGTAGAACTTTACCAAAACGGATAAAATGGTATCAAAGTAGTAAGATTTAATAAAATTTTTGTTTATTAAAATTATTTAACAAAGTAAATACTCAGTAAAAATATGTAGATAGAAATATTTCATTTTTACATAAAAAAAATTAGAGGTCACTTTCATTTCATTTCTTGGAGGCAGTAGAGTCATAAATGGCGATGTGGATGAAAATATTCGATTAAATTCTACACATTTTTTTATTACCGTACTTCCAAAATAAAAATTTTTGATAATTAAAAAAATTTTTTTTTTTTTTTTTATATTAAAAAAAAATATTGTGTTTTTTTTTTTTTTGGTTTCTTTAAAAAAAAGTAACTGTGTTTTTATAAAAGGTTTTAAAAAAATTTTGTTTTCATGAAAGTTTGTCTCAGTCATCCCTTTGAAGATGTATGCATCAAATATAATCAAACAATAACCTAGTTTATCAAAATAAAGGTTTCTTAAATCAAGGTTAAGTAAGCCGTTGAAAAAATGTTTGGACCAACGTTTTCTACCAAACTATGGTGTGATTTTTAAAGAGGGCTTAACTGAGCACCGGGGGAGTTAAGGTGAAAATATGCGTACCTAGTTATTGTATAACATTTTAAACATTACTTTTCATTAGTAAATAAATCAGTAATTTGAATATTTTATTACAATTAGTTGCCTTATTTTTTTTAAAGGGAGGCCCGGCCTTCCTGGCTTCCCCGTTAAACCGGCGCCTGCATTATAATATTATATATATTTATAATATATATATATTTTAATAAATGATTATATATATATATAATATATATAATATATTATATATATATATATAATTATATATATTACTATATAGTATATATATATAATATATATAGATATATATATATATATATATATATATATATATGAGTGATGGGCCAATCCGGCAACTTTTGGACTCGAATCCGAATCCGAATCCGTGTGTGAAGAAATTGTTCGAATCCGAATCGATCATTGCACCGGTTAAGATCGAATCCCGAAATCCGAAGCCGTCATCATAAGTTCAAGATGTGTGTAGTAAAAATTCTTCGAATCCGAAATCAGAATCAGAATCAGAATCAGAGAATCCGGAAATTTCAACCTTCCAATGAATTTTTCAAAATTAAAATACAACAAACAAGGGCGTTTATTACAAGTGGGGGCCAAAGGGTGGCACTGGCCCCCCTCCCCTCTAAATCTTGGCGCGAGTATTAAAAAAAAAAGAACCTTTATGTTTGCCAGACGACCGTTTTTAAGTTTACTATTAAGAAAAACTGAAATAGATACATCAATCGATTATATTAATGAAGTAGTAGTATTACTAAAATATAAACGGATGTAAAACATATTCTTCTAAAGAGTTTATAATATTGGCTTGAATCAACTAAGACTGTAGTGCCTTTCAGACAGCTAACTTCTTTCTGACAGTATTGTCTCCGCTAGAAGACTCTCAGTATCACTTGTGGATAGCAATTTAGTGGCCTGCCAAAAGCTGATGAAATCAAACACGAGAAGGCCATACCCGGTGAGTTTCATCTGCAGAGCTGCACATCAAAAAACAATTGCAGAAAATAAAAGAATATTCAGCCAATTTTTGGAAGACCACAATTTTCTGCGGAACCCATGACTGACCTTAAGAGGTCTATAGCCTGCATGGAAGGGAATTTTTGTGAAGACCTTGATTAAAATTGCGAATAGAAAGGCGGTGATGGGGAATTGAAAAAGAACATATTCAGGGACAGAAGAATGCCACTCTGGACGGTCTCCTACTGATTCAAAATGAATTGGGATCAATTTGTGTGGGGAATATCGTTTAAAAAAAAAAAAAAACATGATTATTCGCGGATGCCAAAAAATTTTAGGTCTATTCATATTAGGGGCCGATGAAACTGTGAGGATTTATCAGGCAATGAACAATTTATATCTTTTAGGATTAAGGTTTTCGATCTTGAAAAAATGACTTTTCGAGAAGAATTTCTGGGGTTTGAAGTTCTCTTGAAGGGATGGATTGTAAAATCATTGCCAAACGATTTGATACTTTTAGAAAAGAAGGTTTGCGAATCCGAGTCTATCGCTTTTGGTCAGTGTGTGTAAGACCGCCTTTCTCAACAAAAAATGGCAGGGAAGGAAACATGGATGTTCCTCAACAGAACTGATTGAAAAATATTAAAAAAAAGGAATTATTCCACTGTGTAAGCCATCGGCTTAATCTGGTCATTAATGACCTAAACATTATTGCGGAAAAATGGGAATTTCTATTGCCACAATAAAAGACAAACTTTTTTCAGAGACCCCACCCTGAAAAAGAAAATACAGTTCGAACTTGCCTAAACTTTTGCAAAAACCCGTTGACTCAAAATATCATAAGTATTGCGTAGTTTCTATTACAAATATTTGATAAAAATCGTTTAAGGGGTTTAGAATTGTCCAAGGAACCCAACCATCAAACAAGGAAAAAAACAGCTTTTCTATTATACTGTTACGGGCAACAAGATCCATTCATGATGTACCTTTCCGTATAAGCCAAATTTTTGCTTGTTGACCAGTCTGGCTATCATTTTTCAAAACAAAAAATTACTGACCGTATGCAGTGCTTTGATCATGTCCAAAGAATTTAGAAAGTAGTTTTCAAAGACCACTGCAAAACTGAGCTGATCAAATTTAATTGCTGATTTTGCTCTTATCCGCCAAAGTTTACATGCAGAGATTAGGTAGAATTGCACCACCTAGGAAAAGTTACAATCCGAACAACACTATAAGCAGAATTATCCTGCTGAAACTTTCTGTGAAAATATTTGGGGAGGGCGTATCTGTACTTGCTGACTGGTATCTTGACTCACTTGTCATCCTCTTTAGGAGACTAGGTTTTTCAGAAAAAACCCGTGCAGCATTCATCTTTTTTCATTTGCAGGTCTGTTTCTTATGTTAAGCGTGAGAAAGCAAAACGCTTTTCAGAGTTTTATAATCTTGATATCAACAAAATTCATACTGAAACTGACATGGTATATCGTGGCTGGAGAAAAAAATAAAAAAACAAAAGTTGAAAGACTTGGAACTTACTGAAGTCATTAAAGAAGCCGACCCTTTTTTCAAATCAAAAAAATGTCTATTAATTTCTCTAGCACTACCGTGTTCAACAGGTACTATTCACTTAAGGTATCCTCGCTGCTGTCGAGGTAAATTGACGCTACACCCATTATGGTGTTGGGGCTTGTTCCCCAATACCTTGAAAATGATCATAGAAGGATGGAAACTTTTTATACACCCTTCATATAAGATGTCCTCGGTGCAGCCGAGGTAAAGTGACACTACACCCCCTAGAGGGGGTGCTGGCCCCCCTCCAAGTAGGAATTGACCGTAGAATCATGAAACTTGGTAAACACCCTTCATATAAGGTATCCTCGCTACAGCCGAAGTTAAATAGCCGTACACCCCCTTAAGTTAAGTTATAAACATAACAAGAATAAACGTTTTGTGGAATGTTATACAAAATATGACTTGAATCAATAGATCAATAGATCAGGCTGGGATGGGGAAGGTAGGGTGGGTGGTTTGATTTACTGATTTACTGATTTAGACTTATTTTAAAAACGCAAATTTTTACGTTATAAACATTTAATCTTCCTCTATTTAAGTCCCGCGTCTGCGCCCACCTGAGGGAATTGCGTTAGGCAAGGGTCAGGGTGGGTTTACTTTCTATTTTATTTTAATTTTACTTTTTCTTTATGTAATTTTTTTTATTTATTTATTAATTTATTTATTTTATTTTTTTTTGCCCCCTCCTTTTGAAAAGGGCATTGCCCGTGAGTGGTGGTATCATGTAAAAAAAAAAAAAAAAAAAAAAAAATGAAAAGCATAAAAATTCAATAGTTTTAATGCAAAAAAAAAAAAAATAAATATTAAAAAAAAAAATAAATAAAAAATATAAAGGAAAAAAAAAAAAAGATTTAGTCTAATTTAGTTTAAAATATAAATAAAATAGAAAGTAAAAATGAAAAAAAATAAAATAAAAAAGAAAAAAAAAAAAAATTAAAAATAAAAAAAAAAAAAGGAAAAATAAAAAAAAAATAAAAAAATAAAAATTTGAAAAACGTAAATATATTTTTTTTATTTTTTAAAAAAAAAAAAAAATAAAAAAAATTTTTGAAAAAACAGTAAATATTTAAAAAAAAATCTAAAATAAAAAAAAATAAAATAAAATAAAAAAAATAAAAATATATATGTGCCTTCAACTTTGACTTGAACGATGTACCGAGAATAAGGTAATATTTCGACAACTGAAGATGAGTAGACATTGTATGATATATTATCATCTATCTCAACGTTTGAAACATTGAAAATGTTATTTGAGTACATTCCGTGAATATATACAATTCGTATCTGTGAAAAATACGATATTTGGAACGTAATGAAGCATTTGGGAAGTAAGTACCTGTGGTCCGGTGAGTCAGAAAGTCGGGTCAGGATGAAGAGAAACTGGGAACTGATCAAAATCTTTACTTTTTGACATTTTTTTTCTGAGTTCAAACTCCTTTTTGGACCGTTAATAAAAGTACTGTAGATGTAGATGTACGAGGAGGAATACATTAATAGAAGGGTTTATACCAGAGTTTCAGCGTTCCTATGTTCAATATTCTAAAGTTTTGGGGCAAGCGCTAACCCCATGGGGCGTAGCGACACGTAACCGTGTGTGACGGGAAGTTAACCTATAGAAAGGCGGTATACAGGGTTATTACCAAGTTCATCCTTCTATGTCAATTTTAAAGGATTTTGGGGCAAGCCAAACACCATGAGGCCGTAGCGCTTACTTACCTCTTCTACAACAAGAGGACATATCATAAGAAGGGGATACAAATTTCATCCTTCTATGTCATTTTTCAAGATATTGCG
>JABUQX010010917.1:15000-27500 GCA_015478945.1 Trachelipus rathkii
TAACTCACTTAATTATATATATATATATATATATTATTACTTTGTTTTAGCTTGCTGCGAAAGATCCATTAACATCAGGAATCTTTTGTTACCTAAAAGACTTTTGACTTCTTACAAAAAGATTGCACCATATTTTAATCTCATAGTTCAAAGAGGAAACATTTTTCTCCTTTTTTTTACTCGCCTTATAGATAGGTCTAAAAAAAAATCAATCCGCGTCTTGAGGATCGCATCGTGATCAGATTCAATATCAGTGATCCATTTTATTGTGGGCAAACACGAGGAAGCTAATTTCTAAGCTATTTGAGTGAAACACAATATGTTTTATTTCTCTCTCGCTGGCTAAAGTTATGTATGTCGCAACATCCACGATATTATTGTTTCGCTGCTACTCAATATGATATATGAAATTTAGAATACGCGGCGTCAGAATTGGAGAGGAGGAGAATACGAGAAATATCGAGATTATAGGAAATAAAATAACGCAAGATAAAAAAGGGTAAAGAAACATGACTCTTTCTTAGAAAATTTTGTATAGAAAAAGGTGATATGTGAATTATTTCCACAGAGCTCAATGATCCACAATAATATGAGTGGTGTAGAACAGTGTTAATATTCACAAGCAATCTCTGATGCCATGGCAACAAGCACACAGACACAGTCATATCTCATCTCTCCACTTCAAGTCTGGATATCTTATAAATACTCGATCTCTCAATATGACTCGGTTAAAATGCTTAGAGGAATTGGAAATGGCAAGTTGCGTCTGGTCTTTTCTATCCTATAAAAATATTATCACACTATACCACTCTCAAATACTTGATCTTGATGCTCGTCGGCATTAAATTCAGTACATCTTCGCTCTCTAGCTCATACTCTACTCTCTTTCAAGTGGGTCTGCTCTCTCTCCAAACAAATAAGACTTTCGTTCGATGAATCAATTATTCGATCCTATACTCTATACCTTCTTCATTGGCACACAGACTAACAGACATAACAACAAAACACGATGACTGCTTTTGAGGACGGCCATTATCAAAGGCAATTAGACAATGTGAAAAACAGGAAGGTTATATTAAAGAAATAATATAAATAAGATATATATATATAAATTGTAGAATAGATATATAATAGAAATAAAAGATAGATAGAATAGATAGAATAGATAGATAGATAGTAAATAGAATATAATAAATATGTAATAGATACCATGAAAAATAATATTCATTAATATAAATATAAATATAGATATAATTATATATAATTTTAATTGAATATAAAAATAAATACAATAATAAGGATATTAAAATTCTCTATATAATACTAATTACATATATACTATAATATACTAGATATTATATAAGTTTCTCATACTATAGTTAGAACAAACATGAATGATGATGTATTACCTAAAAGATTTAAAGTAATATATGAAATGTAATGTTTATTTATATATATTAATATTATATTAAAATATATATAATTTTTATTATATTATAGTATTATTGTAAATAATATTATATATATATATAATTAATATTATATATATTATATTAATATAATATATATATATATATTATATATATATATATATATGTATATATATAATATTATTAATATATATATATATTATATTATTAAGTTATAATATTATATATATATATGTATTAATTTAGTATCAATATAGTATGTCAGCAACATATAAATACCTCTATTATATCCGTTTCTATCATATCGTTACTCTGTTATCCATCTCAGAGTTTTTATGACTATTTTTCTGTTCAATGATAATATATCACTACTTCTTAGTTTTCTACCATATATACTACTAAGCAAAGTATCTCTTGCTAGTATATATTCTTATATATTTATTATATACCTATATATTACTTTATTACTTCTTATGATACATATAACCTTATAGCTAGAATGTTTATATTGAAAGTAAAATGTCTTATACTATATTATCTATATATTTTATATTATATTAAACAACTTTATTTTTTTTTCATTCTAAAATGACAATTTAATTTATTTATTTTGTGATATATTAATAATATTTTACAAATTATAATTAATATAATTAAATAATAAATTTATTCTTATATGTACTTATTATATATTATATATATATATATAGTAATCAGTATAATCAATGAAATGATAATTGTACCGAGTTATTTATATTAACTTATATGTAATTACACAATCAATATAATATATAATTAAACTAATCATTTTCATCTTCATTTTAAGCAAAGAAAAAAATAACTAACGATATAATAATTTTAATATCCAAATATATAGTCACGCAAATCATTACCCTAGGTATCAATATACCTAACTAGCGCATTAACGACCGAGGTACATTATCATATAGGTAATATTACAGTTTATATGTAGATCTAGCCTAGTACAAAATATTAAAAGAATCGTGTAGATAAATATATTAGAGGGCGATAAATATATTATATATTTATATACTGTTATATATATATATCTACGATATATAAAAATTTATTTTAATACGTATATATAAAGGTATAAATATAATATAAGGGTTATAATAATAGTATACTAACTGTAGTATAATAGTACCTCATCACGACCTTCGTAATATATTAAATTAGTATAAATTAAATATATATATAATAATGAATTAATAAATACATTATATTATTACAGTGGTGTTAGTACATAATTATATATATATATAAATATAATATATAGATTAATGATATGTATTATGTTATATCTATTTATTTTAGACGAGAGAGCAGCAGAGAGAGAGAGAGAGAGATAGAGAGAAGTAGAGAGAGAGTAGAGAGAGAGAGAGCGAGTGTTGTAGTAATGAGTATAGAAAAAAAGTGAATGAGTCTAGAGAGACGGTTCGATAATTCGCCGTCATAAAAAATATTTGAGAAAATATTAATAATTGGGATGACTGAGTAGATGAAGCTAATTAATGATAAATTTTTGGGTGACGACACATGTTAAAAAATAGAAAGTCACACGCAATCGAGACAAATATATAGAAACACCTAGACTATCATCTGCTTTCGATTTATTATATGTTAAACTAGATATTATAAACTATGCAATCATACATATAATCATGTTGTTCGCACATTCAGTGTACGAAAATAATGAACTAGAATCTGAGAAATCAGAACGATACAGCATCGTTAGTAGAGCGTATGTAATATATGATATGAAAGTCATTCATCTTTACACAGATTGAAATTGTACACAGTTTTCGTATCTCTGAGAATGTCCATATTAGAAATTGATGACACACAGTTTTGACGTAGCACTAGCAAATACACTGGGAAAAGTTTTTAGTTTTTTAGTTATATATTTCAGAAATAAATCGACGATATATGTTTTAACGGACTCATATTTAGCCATCGTAATATTTTTGTCGTTTATTTGAAGAATAACCTATTTCAGGTATTCCATAATTTATTTATTTTATATTTCATTTTGTTTTATAATTAATAATATATTATGACGAATACCTATTATTTAAATTAATTGATCATCAATTAACGTAAACCAAAGTGTAATATGTAAGATAAAGATTCTTTTAAAAGAATGATTAATTATAAATAATATAGACTCACCCTTGATACCTTGATAACTTAATATATCAAAAATTACCCTTCACTATCAAATACCTATGATAATATGGTATCATATATCCTATATTCAATCTACATTATATTAGATATCTATGTTCTTATAATATAATACCTGATTCAATATATAATGTATGTAATTAATATATATCAAGATATAAATATTTATCCTATAATAATATAATATAATAATAAATATAAATATATATATATATATATATAAATATATTATAATAAATAATAATAATTATAATATATATTATAATAAATTAAATAATTAATAATAATATATAATTAAATATATATTATAAATTAATATTAAATAAATATAATGTAATAATATTAATAAAAATATAATATAATAAATTATACTATTCTTTTACAATCTATAATTCTTATATATAATATAAATATATATTAACTTAGTAATACATTGATATGTTTGTGAAGAGGCCAATTATCTAAGTACTGTAAAAAATAAGACAACCGGCTCATAACGTAGTAGATAAGATTTAACATAAATGACAGTATATATATATATATGTTTCGTATACTATACGTACTCACACTTACTTCTGCCCCTGCCAATAATATAACTTAGGCTTTAAAGTACCGATATAAAGTGATATAGCCAGAGAAAAGTAGGAAAAATCCTATAGGAATCCTATAAGTTCGAGAAAGGGAAAGCATATCAGAGAAGTCGAGCATTATTGTTTCAACACGCGGGGGTGTCGAGAGCGGAGCATTTCACAAGATATAGTAGGTGACTGGTTATGGTGTCGCTGCGGAGATTGTGACATCTGGGTTAGATGGGGGTAGGTAAATATGTCTAGTTTAAGAGACATCATATATTATATATATTGTAATAGTTTTTATATGGGTGGTGAAGTCCATTGATTCTGCTCCGGCGAGGTGCAATTTGGCTCTTCTGACAGTTTTTCTTCTATTGGGGAAGTTTTTTGGACTAAGTAAGCTTAGTAAATGTTATTAGTCGTATACATATTAAAGTCGAGTGTTAGTTGTATTAGGAAGTACATGTTTAATAAGTTGTGTATGAAATATTGTTGTACCAAAGATGAATTAAAAGCTCATGAGAATATTATATATATTGGTTGAGCGAGGAGGGAAATAATGTTGTAGACTGTTCATTATAGAATTTAGCTTGGTGAGGAGTGGTGGCGCGATATGCTTACATTTCTGTTAAGATATTGGAAGTAGGGGTTGGTAATAGATTATATGGTGAGCATGCGTGTAAGATGGAATTCGAGTTTTAGGGTGTATGTTACTAGGTAGAAACTTGAGATTTTCACCTCTGAAGCCATCTCCAGGTGGATTGAGATAGGAAAGGATTGTAAGTCAATAGAATTAAGGTAGCTCCTCGTTCATGTAATTGTTGAGATGGGGTCACAGCTTTTATAGGTGCATTTTTATAGAGATAGTAATTAATTCTCGTATATGAAATCAAATAAGGGACGTGTATGTTTTGGTGTGTGATTCTCTCTGTATAATTTATATTAAGTTTTTTGCGTTCAGATTTGATTATACTATAGTTTTAACGGCTAACAAATAATAAATTGGGTTTAAAATCATATTGAGCACGGACGGAAACGCAATAAGTTTAATATTTGTTATCTGTAGTGTAGTTTGTTTATACTAAAGTTAGTAATATTATGGTATTATTTGCTAAGAATGAAGATCTGAGATGTTTTAATGATATTCAATAGCCTCCTAATCCGAACCCATTATTTGTTCACTTTAATATAGGCCAAAACTATATTAATAATAAATTATAATATTAATGTACCGGATGAATAAGGACCTTACTGTGCAAAACGAAAATTACTGGCCAAAATAACTTGCTAACTATACACTACAAGTGTTTAATAAATCTAAAAGAAACAACAGAAATTCTCTCATCTAAACTTCTTTCTCTCTATCTTTTTCCATTTCTCAATTATTATTATTAGAAAAAATTATATTATAACTATATAACATTATATCTAAAATTTTTGCTTAGTCATTTAGATGAGAAGCAGTTAAAGGTATTCTTTCAGGTGTGCTCATTTCTTAGGTGTTTCAAATTATCCATTCAGTAATAACAATATTATTATAATAATATTATAATTAACTAAAATGTATTATATTACTATTATATTTATTAATATTAATATTAATAATGATATATATAACTATATAAATATATTTCTAATTATATAATATTAAAATTATATTTATATATATATATTATTGTCAGTTACAGAACGTATAATACACATAATTTTTTACAGTTTCCTAATAATATTACCATATATTTGTTATGTCTTCTAATTACAATACCATTATATTTATAATATATATAATTTTTAATTATCATAATTAATTAATATCTATATAGTTTTATATATATATATTATATATGCGTTAATTGAGGTAGAGGCGTAGTACTCAAAACATATTATTATGTATTTAATAGAAGGAGGTAGTAGAAGGGGTCATAAATATTTATTTAGCAAATTGAGCTTCAATGAAAGGACCAAATCTTTTATTTGTTAGTTTCAAAGTAAATAAAATTTTGAGGACCTTAGGTTTATGTATTTGTAGATATATATATAATATATACTATACCTCACTAAATCTTATTATTTCCATTGCAGCACTGCGCCCATCCACTTACGGAAACCCACAATATTAAGAGGGGCATTATATATATCTATATATATTATTATATTATATATATTATAATATATAATATTATATATATACTTATTATATAATTATTATTTTACATATTATTATAAAATGAATAAAAAACATCATTATTTATTTGACAGTTTAGTAAATATAAAGATTATATATACTCTTAAAGGTTAAAGTTTTTGTTAATTAATAAATATTGATAATTAAATTAGTTCCCAATATTTATAAAATATTTAATTATTAAGATAATGTATATATATTTATTTTCAAATGGTTATAATAGAAACAACTTGATATATTAAAAGATTCTTTGAAATTTTCACTTTAGTATTTCATTTTTTAAATCCCCGTTTTTTTCTATCAATTGATATTTTTGACGTGAAATTTCTGGAAGTTAGTACAAAGAGTTAATTTTCGTTTGAAAAATATTTGACCTTCAAGTTTAAACATGCGTAAGGACCTAACGACCTTTCAAATTGTATAGTAGTTGTGGTGTGAAATATTGATCATGCAAAGCGAGAAAATGTGCAAATGCGTTCTTATAATGTGTGTTAACTCTTTATCATTATTTGTTCCCCTATTGTTTACTTCAAGAATTTAAACTAAGATTACTGTTTCACCAATTAAGGTCGTACGTTATTTAATATTCAGTCTTAATGATTACTTTTTTTATTACTAATTTTGATGTTTAAATATAATATTTTACTTTTTAATGACGGCTTGCACATGCAAGGAAAAGGTAGATATATTATATTTGTATCTCAGTTATTAAAGGATAAAAATTGTGAGATGGAAAAATTGAGCGATAATTAATGATATTTTGATAAATTATTGAAACATAAAGTACGTTACAAAGATGAGAGACAAGTGTCTCTTCAGAGTATCTGAAATTTCATTGTATTCTAGTTTAGTTCTTCATCAATTGCTTAATTCTTTGTAAGTGTTACGAAGACATAGACGAACCAACACGCGGAAATATTTAATTAAATTTCTTTATCAAAAAATCTTAATTTTTTAAAATTCCCTTAAAATATATATATAATTATTTTATCCGGTTTTAATAATAATAATAATTTCTTATAGTATTAAGTCTTCAATTATTATTTTTGTTATATTGATAGAATATTTAATTTAGTTTTATCCATAATTATGAACTATAATTTCTTAATGATATTAAAATATGTAATTGTAGATTCTGCTTTGCGAGAAGTAAATACTGCAAGTTATTATGGGTTGCTTATCGTGATATCGAGGAAGATTTTTAAGATAAATATTAATTATATATTTGGCTAAAATGTTCAAATCAAATAAATTCTTAATTTTTTTGGAGATTCCTGTATTTCGTATTTTAAAGCTATTATTTTATATCAATTTCTGCAGTTAAATAAGGAAAATTTTTATAACTGTTTACATTCCAACCGTGTTTAAATTCATGTGAAGTCTAAGTAAGTTGGGCATTCATATAATACTAAATTTAACCGTGGACAAAACATGAAAAAATTTGCTTTGTATTATATATAGGTATGTATCTTTATATACCATAAGTTTAAATCTATGTTTGCTTAGTGGCACCTAACTAAGTTTAAACAAGTACTTATTAATTTTAATTTCGTAATATAAGAATATAGCCTTAGCTTAGTTTTTAAAGTGAAGATATTATTCATAGTATTCTATATCTTACATTGAGATCTTATAAACGAACGTATATCATATAAATCAGATAATGACTTGTTGACCTGTTATCACGGATTATTGATTATTAGTTGTTAGTGTGTCTTGCCTAAAAGGGAATAATCAACTTGTATACTTCATTACTAATATTGTGTTACATACACTTATCAAGTAAATATAATATTAATCTTGAATTACATATATATATATTATATGATGTGTAGACATCTTTTGCTCGCTTGATTTCAAATGTTCCAAAAGATAAACATTTATAGCTATTACTTTTTAATGCCAATAATTCCACGTAGTAAAATATATTGTCGATATTTTTAGATGAATAATCCGTTAAAATAGATGTTTAATTAGGTTACCCACTATTATTTATAATGATCAGTAAAATTGTGTTACCCATTTTTGTCATTTTTTTGATTATATAAGTTATTCAACTAAGAAAATGATCCAGGTTGGTATACATTTACTCTATAATATTTTGAAAGCTTGTATGTGTTTCCGTTAGTGTTTGCTATGATGAGATGTAGAGGTATGTTTCTTTTTTTGTGTTTTTGGTACTCCGTAAAAGTGTGGAATGTTGGTCATGTATTCATTAAGTGTTTTACTGAGTGTTGGTTTGTCACTTAAAACGTTTTCAGTCTATTGTTAAAAGTTTGTTGTGAATATTTATGAGGATTTTTATTTAATATTGTGAATGTGTTAGTGTCTGTAAGTAAGTTATTACATTTGTTTAAATAATCTACCCTGTTCAAAATCACTATATCAATACCTTTGTCCCTACGGGAGAGCACTATGTTTTTATTGGACTTTAATTTATATAAGGCTTGATGGAATAGTTCTTTAAATCTTGGCGCAAAATTCGTGGTTGTTGCAAACACCATTCCCTTTAATAAATCTGTATTACATGTTTTTCAATTATCTGCTCTATTCCATTTGTCTAGATTATTTATCAAAAAGGGAACTGGATCTGGGTTATCTATTGCAAAGGATATACCAAAGTTAACAATCCCCTTTCATATATGTTTAAATTATAATTTGATGGAACAAGCGCATTATTTAAAGGAAACGTTAGTATATAAAAAGGCAGTAACCTTAAAATCGAAGTTCGATAACATTTTTAAAAATAGTGCATGGTTTGATTTTCAAGATCAAAATACTGTAAAAAAAATTCTAATTATAATTTAAACATACCTGTATATGAAAGAGGATTGTTAACCGTTTACCCGCCAACGTTCCACTTTTAAGAACATGGTTTTAAACCTATGAAAATCCGAATATTTTGAAGATTTCTTGAATTAATAGGATTGGATATATTTGTGGATGAATAATTTGTTGTTTAAAATGTTATACGAGTTATTTTATACTGTAGTTAATTTTTTATAGCTAATTATTTTTCTTAATTTTTGACATATTTTTTAAAAAACTTATGTTTGCTTAATTTAAAGCACAAAAAGGCCTTATAATAAAAAATTTTTAATAATTTTTATTTAAAATAAACATATTTCAAAGGTATACATTTTAAAAATCACGTTAAGAAAATTTAAAGAAACTGTAGTACACTTTCGGTGATGTTCCCAAAAGTGGAACGTTGGCGGGAATGAGTATACAATTTGCGACTGTTTTATTTATATACTTAATATATATTATAATATATTATATGTATATATATATATATATATATATATATATATAATATATATATATTAATATATATTATATATATATATATTATAATATATAATATATTATATATATTATATATATTATACTCTCTCTCTATATATATAATATATATATATTATATGTTATTATATATATTATATATAATATATATAATATAATATATATATATATAATATATATATATATAATTATAATAATATATAATATATATAATCATATATATATATATAATATATATATATATACTATTATATATTATATATATATATATCGGAGAGAGAGAAGATTTTTTGGTCAACCAGTTATGATTTAGAAATTCCAATCTTTGCTAAAACTCTGAGTAGGGAAAACTTTCGATCCATATTTAAGCATTGATGAAGCTATGATTCCATATCACGGCCACCATAGTGCAAAACAATTTATTCGAAATAAACCAGTAAAGTTTGGTTATAAAATGTGGATGATGTGCAGCTCATATGGATACCCATACAACTTTTACATTTATTGCGGCAAGGAGGGAGACCAAAAACTACCTTTAGGATATTGTGTTGTAATGAAAATGCTTGAACCTATTCCTGACCCTAATAAAGCTTTGGTTTTTGATAATTTTTTTACTAGTCATAAATTGATGATTGATTTAGGTGAGCGAAACATTCGAGCTTGTGGTACAATTCGAGAAAATCAAACAGGAAAGTGTCCATTAGAAACCAAACAACAATTATTAAAAAAAGGAAAGGGGTCATTTGATTTCAAGTCAGATGGAAAAGTTGTGTGTGCAAAATGGAATGAAAATAGCATCGTTTGTGTTGCTAGTAACTACTACGGTGCAAATCCAATTCGGGCAACAGAAAGGCGTGTAAAGCAAGAACATAAAAAGATTGTTACTCAGCCGTATCTCATACACAAGTATAATCAAGGAATGGGAGGCGTTGATGTGTGTGATAGGATGTTCGCTTCTTATGAGCCAATGATAAGGTCTAAAAAGTGGTGGTGGAAATTGTTTTCGAAGATACTAAATTTGTATATTGTAACAGCCTTTAGATTTTACCAGTACCTCAATCCTTCTTCAAGAGTTACTCATTTAGAATTTAGAAGAGAGGTTACTCGTTCTTTGATCAGAGTGGAAAGAAAAAGGCAAAGACAAGGCGGTCCAACATGTCCCACCGCAAAAGCTGTTCGATATGACTCAGTAAACCACTTTCTTGAGTCCACTACACAAGGCAGGTGTGTGGTTTGCACAAATAATACAAAATTTCATTGTGTAAAATGTAATAAACGATTACATAAAATAAGTAGCGAAATATTTCCCGAAAAATAATAAAATGAATTCCTTATATATATATATATATATATATATATAATATATATATATTATATATATATATATATATATATATATATATATATATATATATATATATATATATATATTATATATATATATATATTTATATATATTTATATATATATATATATATATATATATATTATATATATATATATATAAACTAAAAAAAATTATAATTTGTAAAGCAGAAATCTTTTGTTCAGTTTTCCTCTAATTTGATTATATATATATATATATATATATATATATATATATATATATATATATATTATATATATATATATATATAATATATATATTATATATATATATATATACCGTATATATATATATATATATATATATAATATTTATATATAAAATATAT
Organism: Trachelipus rathkii; assembly: GCA_015478945.1. Lineage (NCBI taxonomy): Eukaryota > Metazoa > Arthropoda > Malacostraca > Isopoda > Trachelipodidae > Trachelipus > Trachelipus rathkii. The sequence continues at coordinate 26,417 of JABUQX010010917.1, forward strand.
ATATATATATAAATTATAAAGATTTTTTTATTTATATCTTATTATATATATATATTGATATATATTTATATATATATTTGCAGTTTCAGCATTTGAAATTTGTATTAAAATAAATAAATATATTATGAAATTTCCTGATATTTTCCCAATTTCTGTACATAAGGCCGCCAACGTTCCACTTTTAGGAACATATCAAAAAACAGTCAAAATTATTAAAAAACTAAACAAATAAAACAGATTCATCTATAAGAGAGTAATAGCAGCAAGTATTTAAATTTTAATATTTTTTGACATTGGGTTCCATCAGCGGCGGGTAAAGGGTTAAACTTTGGCATATACTTAGCAATAGATAACCCAGATCCAGTTCCCTTTTCGATAAAAAGTCTAGACAAATGAAATAAAGCAGATAATGGAAAAACATGTAATGCAGATATATTAAAAGGAATGCTGTTTGCAACAACCACGAATTCGACGGCAAGATTTCCGGAACTATTCCATCAAGCCTTATATAAATTAAAGTCCAATAAAAACATCGTGCTCTCCTGTAGTGACAAAGGTAATGATATAGTGATTTTGAACACCGTAGATTATTTAAACAAATGTAATAACTTACTTACAGACACTAACACATACACATTATTAAATAAAAATCCTCATAAAAATTCACAACAAACATTTAACAATAGACTGAAAAACATTTTAAGTTTTAAGTAAGTAAAACACTTAATGCATACATGACCAACATTCCACACTTTTACGGAGTACCAAAAACACACAAAACAAACATACCTCTACGTCCCACCATAGCAAACACTAACAGAAACACATACAAACTTTCAAAATATTTAGAAACCTTACTTAAATCTCTTCTAGGTCAGATCTTAAACTCTCATTTAAAAAACACAGTAGACTTCATAAAAAGAATAAATACAGTTAACACACACACAGACACACACACTTTTCTCAGTTTTGATGTTATATCTTTATTTACTTCTGTACCGGTTGAACACGCTTTGAGCCTTCTCACTAGATACGTCTCGGAAAAACAAATATCTTTCCTACTTACACTAATTACACTAACATT
>JABUQX010010918.1:0-15000 GCA_015478945.1 Trachelipus rathkii
GCCCATAAAATGACATATAAGAACCAATGCTTGGCAAGAATGTATGTCCCCAGGGATCAAGGTGAATGGGACTTCAGGAAATAGATGCAATATATAGAGAGGAAGTGATTGGGATTAACAACTATATTGAAGAAAAGTGATAGTACAATTCATTCAGATGGGCTGAAGAGAAACGAAAAACCAGGTGAAACGATTGAGAACATCTTTAACAGCCAAAAAAAAGAGATTACCTACGGAAGTATGATATCCCTAACGACGATCCAACAACAGAAGGAATGACAAAGAAAGAAAGATGAAACAACCTAAGAAATGAGCACAGAAAAGCAAGACAGAAAAAAACAGTGAAAATAATTGGAAAGAGCACGCATTTGCAAAGGAATACAAAAATATATCTTAGGGGGGGGGGGGGGGTTGGGAGGGGGTACAGGTGTATATAGATAAAGAAAATCGATAGGAAGCAGTATGCAAGGGGTAATCTAAAAAAGAAGATTTGAGAGAACAATGTAGGCACAAGGAACTAGCATTACGAAACCAATTGGTTCAAGATGAGAGATAGGAAAGAAATTGATATCCAAACAAATGCCGAGATGTGTACAAAGTATCACCGGAAAACAGTTTAGCCATATATGTATCAAGGCCTGTGGACACACTTCTCCAACGCAAGACATACACCAAAAGACATAATACAATATGCAAACTAATCCATTTTAGAATTTGTGAAAAATACAAAATACCAATAGAAGCATACATCCAAATACTGGGAACACAAACCCAAATGCAATAGAAGAAAATAACCACGCACTAATACTATACGACTATGCATTCCCACAGATGTACCTATAACACATAACAAGCCGGATATAGTGGAAAGAAAAAGAGAAAGGAAAGGCATACATTGATAGAGATAGGATTTACCATGGGACGCAGATATCAGGATATGAAAGGAAAAGGGGAAATGAAGTACGAACGACTTGAAATACTCATTACAAGAATGTTGGAAATGCACCATTGATAGAGCAGAGGATTATCCCTGTGACTAATTGGAGAGCATGGGGAAGTAATTAAAAAAAAGCTTAAAACAATATATTGAAAAGACTAACGGTGGAAGTAACAACGTTGGAGATGAGCTCCATTATAATTACGACAGAGCGCCAGAATTTACTGAGACATGGTCTTGGTTGTTAAAGAACTGCCGGGACAAACCATATGCGCTAGGCCGAGGTTCGGGCCCGCGCATTAAAATGGTAACCCTTAAAAATGAACGCGTGAAAAAAAAAAAAAAAAAAAAAAAAAAAAAATTCGAAATTTTTTAAATGTTTTGAGGCAGCTAAGAATGTAAACAAAAAAGAAAATTAAAAAAACATCTTTAAACGAGGAGGAAAGAAATTATTTAAATGTTCTGAGTGCAGCTATGAATGTAATCATAAAAGCAACTTAAAAATTCATCTGCTAACTCACAACAATTCGAAATTATTTAAATGTTCTGAGTGCAGCTATGAATGTAATGACAAAAGTAACTTAAAACGTCATCTGTTAACTCACAGCAATTCGAAATTATTTAAATGTTCTGAGTGCAGCTATGAATGTAAGCAGAAAGGTAGCTTAAAAATTCATCAGCTAACTCACAGCAATTCGAAATTATTTAAGTGTTCTGTATGTAGCTATGAATGTAATCACAAAGGTAACTTAAAAATTCATCTGCTAACTCACAGATAATGAAGAGTTAATTGATGGGGAGTTGGATGAGACAGAGATAGTAGGAGAAGAAATATCAGAGGCTGCTGAAATCCTAAACAAAGAAATAATGAACAGAACAGATAGTGAAAGTAATACATTGATTCAGATACAGCGAAGCCACTATGAACGAAACAGAGGACAACAAGATGAATGTAAGAGATTATTTGAAAATCATAGAAACGAAAACGGCGGATAGAATGCAAAGGAAGAAGAGTGAATAAGCAAAATAGCACACGTCATAGAGATGAAAAGATATTATACCAACATGGAAGATAGAAAGGGAATAAATAAAATAGAAATTGGATGAAAAATAACATAAAGTATGCCGGAATAGCAACAGGGTATTACCAAGATTACTACCTGAGAGATGCGATATCTCAGAAGTGAACAGGTTATATTATGCAACAGCAAGAGCAATAACAGATTTTATGGGAGGGAAAATATTTGAGCAAAAATAGAATCAAAATGAAGGAAAGAAGGCAACAAAAACCGTCAATGGGAAATAGATTAGAGAGAGACATACGAACTTAGAAAAGAAATCATCACTGATAAAAGAATACGAAGAAGGAAACATCACAATAGAAAGTAAAATCAGACAGGCACAAAATATGATAAGAAGAAGCAGAGATAGAAATCGAGTAACACACGCAATCAGTAGCAGAAAACTAGAATTAGCAGCAAAAGCAAAAAGATTAAGCTCATACAAGAAAGAAGAACAAAGAAAAAGACAAAACAAAATGTACCAAACAGATAAAGGAAAGTTCTATAGAGAGTTGAGAGGTGAAAATATAAAAGTTGATAAACCACCTGAAAGAGACAGACTTGATGCATTTTGGAGGAGTATATATGAAGACCAACGAACACATAATGAAGAGGCGGAATGGATAGAAACAACAAGAAGGAATCCCCAAATAGAAGAAATTAATGAGATGGAATTTGAACCACTAACCGAAAGGGAAGTGATGGAAATGATACGACGCACCAGTAACTGGAAAACACCTGGACCAGACATGGTGCAAAATATATGGCTAAAAAAAATTACAGTACTAAGAGAACCTTTAACAAAATGGTGCTTCAACAGAATTCTGAACGGAAACAGCTGAAATACCCGAGTGGAATGACCAAAGGAGAAACAGTCCTTTATCCCTAAAACAGGGGAAACGCAAAACCCAGGGAAATATAGACCACATTACTTGCCTACACTATTATACAAAATATTAACATCAGATTAATTTCAGAAAAAATTCAAACATACAAAGAAAATTAATATAATAGCAGAAGAACAACAAAAGGATGCTAGTAACGGAAGGCCACGGGACAAAGATCAAGTATTAATAAATAAAATGATACTAGAAGACAGCAGGCAAAGACAGAAGAACTTAGCGATTGACTTGAGAGTAAAAGCAAGCATATCTTAGTAAATAGCTGTAAAGAGCTTAAAACTGATTATAAAAGGAAAAAAAATAAGAGAGTTTATGGGGGCTATGATGAAAAAGGGGGAGGGCAATATTAAAACTACATCACGAGAAACAACTCGATTACAAATAAATGATGTAAAAATAATATGAGAGAAAGCTTGCAAGGGGATTCCTCAACCCCCAGTGCTGTTTGAACTGAGCATTGCAGCCACCGAGTTCATTGATAAATAACTTGCATTAGTGGGTATAGAATAAGAACAACAAATGAAAAGAAAGGATAAAAACATTCTAGCTTTTATTTTATATGGATGCCATCAAACTATACTCCCCCAAACAAACAAAACAAACAACAATAAACAGATAGAGGTAGTTAAGAAGTTTTCAAGTGATATACAAATGGAGTTCGGACTAGATAAATGCGGATGATTTGATTCTTTGAAAAAATGGAAAAAAGAAAAGGACAGGGGAAATATCAGAATAGAAAGAGGGGAAATATCAGAATAGATCAGGAAGTCTGTTTTCATTATCTCAAAATCGAAGAAAACTGCACAAAATAGAACATAAGAAAATGGAAGGAAAAAGCTGATGAAGGAATATGAGAAGAGACTGAAACTAATATTGAATTCTGATTAAAATCGCAAATTTAAGTCGAAGCAGTAAGAACATTGGCAGTACCAGTACTGTAGGGTTTGGAATAATTGATTGGTTCCAAGAAGATTTAAACAAACTAGATATAAAAACAAGAAAAATGCTCCACGCACATAAATTGACATATAAGAATCAATGCCTGGCAAGAATGTATGTCCCCAGGGATCAAGGTGGAATGGGACTTCAGGAAATAGATGAAATATATAGAGAGGAAGTGATTGGATTAACAACCTATATTGAAGAAAGTGATAGTAAATTCATCGGATGGGTGAAAGAGCACGAAACAGGGAGAGCGATGAGAACATCTTTAACAGCCAAAAAAAGAGATTACCTACGGAAGTATGATATCCCTAACGATGATCCAACAACAGAAGAAATGACAAAGAAGGAAAAGATGAAACACCTAAGAAATGAGCACAGAAAAGCAAGAAGGAAAAAACATGAAAAAATTGGAAGGAAGCACGGCATTATTGCAAAGGAATACCAAAAAATATTATAGTAGAACAAGTGTATATAGTAAAGAAAAATCGATTAGAAGCAGTATGCAGGTAATATAGAAAAGAAGATGAAAGAACAATTGTAGGGGCACAGGACTTAGCATTATGCAATTAAATAAATAAGAATAGAGAAAGAGGAACTACACAATTTACGAATGTGTAAAGTATCTCCGGAAACAGTTAGCCATATATTATCAAGCTGTGACACACTTCTTCCAACGCAAGCAATACACCGAAAGACATAATACCAATATGCAAATAATCCATTTTAGAATTTGTGGAAAAATACAAAATAAACAATTTAGAAGCATCCAAATCATTGGGAACACAACCAAACGCAAGAGAAAGAAAATAACCACGCCGCTAATATATTACGACTATTAGCATTCCCACAGATGTACCAATAAGACATAACAATGGAAGGGAAAGATAAAATGAGAAAGAAAGTCTCTTTGAGCAGGAATACCTTGGACGGTCAGAGTATCAGCATATGAAAGGGAAAAAGAAGTTAAGTTAAGTACCAAACTCTGAAATACTCATTACAAGGAATGTGGAATGACATAGATAGAGCAGAGGTTATCCCTGTGGTAATTGGAAGCATGGGAGTAATTAAAAAAAAGCTTTTACAACAGTACATAGATAGACTGCCGTTGGAAGTGACTACTTTAGAAATGAGTTCAATTATAATTAGACAGAGCGCCAGAATATTGAGAATGGTTCTCGGATGTTGAGAGAACCTAACCGGACAACCATATGCGCTTAGGACCGAGGTTCGGGCCTGCGTATTAAGGGGTAACCCTTAAAAAAAGTGAAAATAAAAAAAAAAAAAAAAAAAATCGAAATTATTTAAATGTTCTGAGAGCGCAGCTATTAATGTAAGCAGAAAGTAGCTTAAAAAAATTCATCAGCTAGACTCCAGAATTCGAAATTATTTAACGTGTTCTGTATGTAAGCATGAATGTAAATCCACAAAGGTAACTTAAAAATTCATCTGCCTTAACTCAACAGCAATACATTTTAAATGTTCATGAGTTGCAGTAGAATGTAATCGGTAAAGGGACATTTTAAAAAGCACATTTCAGAGTCATGGAACTGGCAAAAATAAATAGAGAAATCAGCGGAAAACAAAAAAATGCACGTAAATAAAAATGCATAAAGTAATTTCATTGCAAAGAGAAAATTAAAGGGATGTTAATGAATGATGATTTTGATTATTAAGAAATAGGTCTAGAAAAATATTCATAACTGAAACTCATAAAAGTTTCTCTTTACCAGACAAAAAGGGACCTTCAAGTGAGGAACTGCAAAGCTCATCATTCGTAATAAATGGTGAATTAAATTTGCCTCTGGAAGAATTAACAATAGTTCCTTACCATCCTCGAGATACCAACATTGACCAGAGTGATGATGATGAAAGTGTTAATGGGTATTAGTAAAGGGAAAAGTTCAAGTAAATAATTGATTGGATAACTGTATTGCGGTGTTGTGGTTGATCTTGAGAAATGCCTAAAAATCCTGTAGACTTCCAGGTCAACCTTCGAACTCTGCTATAACAAGAACCACCGACGAAGAAGGAATAAAATTTTAACTTATTAAGCTTATAACAACATAGTTAGATTAATGGAAAAACAGGAATTGAGTAACTTACGTACTCGTGTCCCTAAAGAATAATTAATAAATTACGGCCGAATTACGAGCAATAAAAACTTTATGACTATGGAATAGTAAATGAGGGGCATGACAATTTATTAGGTCCGTAGATTTGACCCAGCTGAGAACGCTCTTATAACAACAGTGTTCCCCCCTATTCATAGCTGGCACAGTTATCGAATATATATAAAATAGAAAATCACCCTCATAAAGAAATGTTATGGAAACTAAAAATCTTTTCTCATTCATCTCTTCTTTTCCCCTCCATTTACACCAAGTACTTTATTAACCTGATAAAAATTGGATACAGTCGAATTTAAAATCAGAGAACTGAAATAAATCTCTTACCCCTTTTTTTGTGAATGAGGTAAATCTTCGCATCAAACAAAGAAATCAGAAAGATGTGTAAATGTAGCAAGTAATTTATGAGTAGAAATTGGAATGAATTTTGGATTGGATAATTAAGTGCAATTCAATTCGGTTCTGAATAAAAAGAGAAAGACGCTCTCAAAAGACATCAGAGTAAATAATGAAGAATTAGAAGAGATGGAAGGGAATCAGTATTGTGCAAAAGGGTATTGTAAATGTTGTATTAACTAATTAGGATTAATAAAATTCTGTATTAAATAGTTTTTATTATTCAAATTAAATTTCCTAATAAAAAGTAACTAAATTAAATTAATAAAATAAAATTTAAATTAAATATGAACGAAGATGCTGATGACTCGATTGGAACTTAATTTAATAAATTATTTTTACAAGCGACTCGATCTAATTATTTTTGGACCCAAATTAATTACTCTTATATACAAAAAGATGACTAAATTTTAGTTACTCCTCAACAGAGAGAGCCTAAGGACGAGAAAATTTTATAAACTTTGATCATTTTCCTTCTAAGAAATCTTAGCAGAAAAAATTCGACCTAACATTACTTTTGGATTGCCTGCCCCTTGCTCTTGTCAGCAGCATTGCTATTTGTTACCTAACATTTTGTTAACTTTGTTACTCTACATCTTAAACATTGCTCTCATACTTTCCTATTACTACTAATGGTACCACACCCCGAATTATTATCTAATTTTGCAAACCTTCTCTGCGTCATATATTAAAATTCTTATTTGAGTTACCAATGTAAAACTCGTTACACTTTTAGTGTGGGGAATTCATTTTCTACTTATCAGCCCAACCAAGAGGTTTTTATTCAAGCCATTCTGAACTGGCATACAACATTCAAGATTCTCAACAGAAGTTGTCCAATTAATAGCATTAACAGGATTTAGAAATCATCCTTTTTATTCCATCATCTAAATCGTCGTCTTCTGTTACTCAACCAGTTTTTCATCCAATTAGAAGCCACTCTACTTATTCCATTGTAGAGATTGACAAAATCGTTCATTGACTTCGAACGACGAGTTACAAAAGAGATGTTAAAAAAAAAAGATTTAGTATTCCCTATTTCTCTTTTTCAATATTTTTAATTGTTAAACAAACAAATGACAAAATCATATATAAAGATGCCAGATTTGCCATAAAATAGAAAAAATTAAATAAGTATTTTAGTCCAGGGATGGGGAGTCGGAGTCGGGAGTCGGGAGTCGGGAGTCGAGCGTTTTCAGGGGTAAGGAGTCGGAGTCGGAGTCGGGAGTCGATTTCCCAAAAAGTTGGGAGTCGGAGTCGGGAGTCGAGTAAAAAAAACCGACTCCTTTCGACTCCCATACCAATTTTGTGTAAACTTTTCACACAAAAATTTGGAAAAACTTAAATTGAATTTTTATTATAAAAGACGTACATTTTTTTTATTTTGACATTTGTTTGTAGCCAATTTAAGTTGTTTATTTTTAACTGGTTATTTTTAAATGGTTATAAAATAAAATGTACTTGACTACTTGTGTATTGTGCATTAACGAATTATTAGCAGCGAGCGATGCTATTAATAATTGTACAAAATTTAAAGTCAAGTAGAGTACATAACTGATTTTAAAATATACGAGTCAGCACGCAAATTATTAAGATAGGTTGCAGATAAAGCTAAAAGAATCAGATAGATAAACTATACATTTATGTACAACAACTGTGCTGGCGCTCACGTTGTAGTTGTGTCAGCATTTTAAATATTTCCGTACCTAATACCGTGAATTTCTAATATATATTTAATTTTTTGGTGTGTAGACACGCGAAAATATATCTATCTACCCACAACCAGTAAGTGGTGGTAAGATAATTTAATAAATAATTAATCAGTTTGATAAAAATATAAATAATTAATCAGTTTGATAAACAAATAATTATTTTACGTTTGGCAGGGGTTTGTAGTTTGTGAGCAAATGACACTGATTATTTTGACTCAGCAGTGTTCAAGCGCTATATATATCATTATATATATATATATATATATATATATATTATAATATTTTTTATATTATATATATATATATATATATATATATTATATAATATTATATATACTATATAAATATATATATATATATATATATATAATATATATATATATATATATATATCAGTGGCGACTCCAGCAACTTTTTGGCTACTCACTCGCTCTCTCTCTCTCTTCTCTATATATATATATATATTATATATTATATATATATATATATTATATATATATATTTTATTATATATTATTATATATATATTATTTCTATTATTATAATATATATATATATTGGTAAAGTTACTTAACGCCCACACAGAACGGGAGCTCGGATCAAAAAAAAATTTTCACAGGTAGCGCTTATGATACATAAATACGATGTTTATAGGGTGAAATGAATTTATTTTCCTAACGCTGGACTGACTGACTAACTAACCTAACTTAAATAACCTAAACCTAACTAATTTCGCCCCTAGAACAGGTTAAAAAAAAAAAAAAAATTTTATTTGCGACCTAAGAACATCTATTTATGTATCATAGATGCTACCTGTAAATTTTTTTTTTTGATCCGAGCTCCCGTTCGTGTGGCCGTTAAGTAACTTTGTCATATTATAATATATATCTATATATATATATACTATATATATATATATATATATATTATATATTATATATATATTATATTATATATATATATATATTTATATTATATATATATTATATATAATATATATATGATATATATAAATCCCGAAAAGGGCAGGCATGTAACTAAAAAACTATAACAGGTACACGAAAATATAATTTTATTAATTTTCAGGAGAACATTTTTACCGCGAAATTAAAAAAAATTAAATAAATTTTTTATAAAAATTAAAATTGTTTAAAATTGATGAAAAATTTACAGTTTTTTTGATAAATCGAAGATGCGACTTACTCCGAGTAAGACGGAAAGTTGCCAATGTTGAAGTTTTTTTCTTTTTTCATAAAGAATATCCCAACGGGTAAACAAGACGATAAGAGAGAGTCGGGTTTCTCGCTACCGGGGGACGACGGGGGGGTGACTTCGTCGCCCCTCTGTCCCTCCGTCGGCTCGAACCCCTTAGGATATAAAAAGAAAAATAATATTTTCTCGCAATTATATTATAAAGCGACATTTGGCAACTTCTCCCGAGACTGCAGCTTCAAGGTCTTTCAAGTCAATCAGAGCCTGTACTTTTTACTAATATTAATATGGAGTTATTATAAATATTAGAATAAATTAATTTTTTTTATAATTTCTGCGGTAAAATGTCTCTGATTAATAAATGATATTTATTTTCGTGTATATGTTAGTTTTCTAGTTACATGCCTTGCCTCTTATTATTTTGGCTATATTATATATTATATATTATATATATATATTAAGTATATATATATATATATATATATATATATATATATATATATATATATACCGTCAAATGGGGGGAAAACTGGTTTCGGTGGGTAAAACTGGTAAGTTTAGAAAATGTGCTATATTTTCATAATGACAACCGTTATGAAATTGGGGAAAGGTTTTTTTGGTAGATAAAAGACTATATTTTAATATTATTTCAAAATTAAATCCAATAAATTACAACTATAGTTCAAAAAAATTTCCCCCATTTAAAATTTGAAAAATTTTTTTTTTGAAAAATTGCAAAAAAATTTTAAGGTCTGCACAATCTCTAAGACTGAAGAGATCATCATTTCGCATTAACAGCATATAAAAAGGTGTGAAATTAAGAGTTTCCATGTATGTAATTGTATTTAGTGATATTATTTTTTAAGTTATTAAGTGGTTTCACTTTTGGGGTAAAACTGGTAACGGGGTAAAACTGGTAACTATATTTTCATGTATAAATAATTTTTTTTTTTAGTTTTTAATAATATTTTCCCTTTATTATATAAATATAAGTATAAATACCTAGGTATGTATTATATTACCGTGTGTTATATATTATATTTTGATAATTATGTACGTAAAAAAATAGGCCAAACTTTACATTATAGTACGCCAATATCTCGAAAAATAACAATACTACAAGAAAAAAACCAATTACATTTTGGAATCCGCGTATAAAGCTTGTTACTGGAAATGTTGTTAAAAAAATAATAATAATTTTTTTTTATTTATTTATTTATATATATATTATATATATTTTTATATTTATTTATATATAATATTAATATATAATATATATTATTATATATATATATAATATATAATATATATATAATTTTTATTTTTTACAACATCCACGAATTAAGCTTTTTAATACGCTGATTTAAATTGTAATTGGTTTTTTTTGTAGTATCGTAGTTCTCGAGAAATCGGCGTACAGTAATGTAAAGTTTTACAAAAATATGATGATAGTAATGCTACGTAAGTTTTAAGATTTAGAAGTTTTTTTCTACCAATTTATTTTTTAACCACGTTTAATCTTGTATTGCTATTTTTGATTAATTAATTAGTAAGTCACAACGTACGAGAATAAAAATTAAATCTACATTTTAAACCGAGGTACCTACCGTTTTACGAGAAAAAATTATTCACACTAGCATTTTTCAAATAATTACTGAAAATATTTAATTTTCATTTTTTTTAAATAAATTTTCTTTTATTTTATCCGCATTTAGAAGGTTAAATTTGAGAAAAACATTTTAAGTATGGGTTAATTTGAAATTTTGATTTTTCATGACGACAAAAAAAAAAAAGCAAAATTTTTAACAGTTTTTACCCCATTTGACGGTATATATATATTATATATATTATTATAATATATACTATATATATATATTAATATATATATATTATATATATATATATATATTATATATATATAATATTATTAATATATATATATATATATTAGGTCAGCCCTCTAGAAGAGCCACAATACACTTTCTTCAAAAACTGACAAGAGCTACCGGGGAAAAGGAATATTGTGGAATGCCTGGTTCTAATTTTAGTGGCGAAAAAATGTAAAAAAAAAAAAAAAAAAAAAAAAAAAAATATATATATATATTTAACAAACTACAATAATACAGGAAAAGGATTACATTTTGGGAATCTGGTAAAATTGTAGTTAGGAAATGTAAAAAAAAAAAAAGAATTATTAGTTAATAATTTGTAATATGATGAAAGCCTATTTTAAGAGAACCTTTTTTGTTTACTCGTTAAAATAATAGACCTTTCTATTAAATTTTTTTTTTAACTAAAGAATACAACAAGGGTACTGGAACGATGGCAGGAGTGGGGTCTCTCGGCCTTTCCGGGAAACTACGGGGTAGGACTAATTCCCCCTCCGGGGAGGGTCTCCGGAACCCCCGCTCTTTAGTATTTGGGTGTCGCGGGGGTTCCTCCGCCCCTTCCCTACAGGGTATGGAAAACGTCCCCCTGTGTTCCTCGGCTGAGCCCCTATATTGCCGTGTATATACTTTACAAATAAATATATATTATAATATATTATATATATATATATATATATATTACAATTTTTATTATATATATATATTCTATATATATATATATTATTAATATTATATATTAGTCCCAGCTCCCCGCCAAAAAAAAAAAATAGCCAATTTTTGTTTTAATTTTTTTTTTTTACATTTTCCTAATAAATTTTACAAGGATTCCAAAAAATATTTCTTTTCCTGTAGGTATTTGTAGTTTTTCGAGTTAGTGTTTTTTTTTTTTTTTTTTTTTTTTTTACAGTTTCGGTAACTAAATTTTACCAGGATTCCAACAATGTATTCCTTTTCCCTGTAGCTATTGTAGTTTTTTGAGATATTGGATTCGTGGCGTCATATATATATATATCATATATTATATATTATATATAATATATTATATATATATATATATATATATAATATATTATATATATATATATATATATATATATATATATATATATATATATAAATTATATATATATATAGTCAGCCTCCCGAAAGCATTAATAATAATTAATAATCAATAATAATAATATAATAATATAATAATAATAATAATAATAATAATTATTATTATTATTATTATTATTATTATTATTATTATTATTATTTATTATTATTATTATTATTATTATTATTATTATTATTATTATTTGTCATAATTTAATATAATATTGTAAATTTTTGTGTGTTTTCCAATTTTAAGTTTGCATACATTGCCTACAGTAATATAAAGTGTGATATTAAAATAATTTTTTTTTAAAAATGGTAAAAATTTATTATTATTATTAGACAAATCTTAAAATTTATTGTCATAATTCTTTTTTTTTCAATGTTTATTTTGCATATAACGATGAAAATAAAAGTTCATAATTTTGGAAAAAATTCACGTTCCATTTTCCATTAGTCGGGAGTCGTGAGTCGGGAGTCGGTTGTTTCTAAAATCGTCGACTCTGGGAGTCGGGAGTCGGGAGTCGGTTGTTTGTAAAATCGACTCTGGGAGTCGGAGTCGGGAGTCGAGTTATTTTTTCTCGACTCCCCATCCCTGGTATTTACTGACGTTTCGCTTAATTGTCTAGCGAATATCTTTTCATATGATTTTGCCATTTATTTGTTTAAAATTAGGGTAGTTGAAAATAGAAACAATTGGGATTATTTGATCTAAGTTTTTAACATATCTTTGGTGACTCGTCATTCTGAGTCATGAACGATTTTGCCCATCTTTGGTGACTCGTCGTTCTGAGTCTTGAACGATTTTGCCCATCTTTGGTGACTCGTCGTTCTGAGTCATGAACGATTTTGCCCATCTTTGGTGACTCGTCGTTCTGAGTCATGAACGATTTTGCCCATCTTTGGTGACTCGTCGTTCTGAGTCATGAACGATTTTGCCCATCTTTGGTGACTCGTCGTTCTGAGTCATGAACGATTTTGCCCATCTTTGGTGACTCGTCGTTCTGAGTCATGAACGATTTTGCCCATCTTTGTTCCATAGTGTGAGAATTTGTGCATCAGCCTTTGAGAGCATCCATGTGGAACTTTATTGAATGCTTTGCTAATATGTAAATAAGTAACATAAACCAGCTCCTCTTTTGTCAACACAACCATTAACATACTCCATCAATTCCAAAAGATTCGTCTGTCAAGATCTATCCTCTCTAAAACCGAATTGAGAGTTATGCAAAATAGTATCTAATAAAATGTTCCTCTTCAATCTTCCAGTATTCTGTCCCAAACCTTTACTGCTAATGATGTTAAACTTAGGGGACTTCAATATACACCACACTGGATGGTTGGGCTCCTTTCATACTGATGTAGGAGGGAAGGAGGCCAAAACATTCAGCATTCTCAACGATCTGGAACAGCTGATTAAGGAACCTACACACATCCCAGATCGTCCTAACCAATTCTTGAACACACCTGACCCATGCTTCACCACTTCTTGCTACAAATACTCAATTTTTCCCTCCTATCGGTAACTGACCGCAATCTTGTAGCTCTTTATTATAACACTTTCTCTCCAGCAGCTCTACCATGCCCTTAACGTACTTTCTGGCACTTTAATAGGGCTAGTTGCTTCTTTGCTACCTACTCTTGGTATGAATTCTGTTTTGACTCTGAGGCTCCTCGGTGCTGCTGAACGTAGGGGCCGTAATCTCGAGGGATAAGAGGTTCATTCCATCTACTTAAATCTTTTTTCTCCTCTATAATTCGTGGTTCGATGGTATCATTTCTCGTGCTCTTTAGAATAGAGACAATGCCTATTGGAAATGGAAAAACTCTCCATCTATCGCTCTTGCTAATTTTCGTTCAACTCGGAATCAGTAAAGGGATTGTTGCAGATCACAAATTTCCGCAAAATCCAACATGTCTGGCAAAACGCCTAGAACGCGGCATGCTGGCACTTAGCAGAATGCTGTATGTGCATTGTTGATCTTGGAATAAAAGAACTAACTCAGTGTATTAATATAATATTGTGAGGCTAGCTTCTATGGAATAATTATTAACAGTTCCCCCAAATTCTTAATCCCTCAAATTTCGAACACAGGTGATAACTCGTCATAATTTTAGCTCCACCTTTCATATATCTAATATATATATATTTATATATATATTATATATTATATATATATTATATATATAATATATATATATATATATATATATATATATAATATAATATATATATATATATATATATATATATATATATATATATATTGCGGATGATTTGGTTCTGTGTGGCGAATCTGAAGAGAGTTTGAGAGGATTGGTAGAGAGATTTGGGCCAGGGTATGTAAAAGGAGGGTTTGGAAGTAAACGTAGTAAGAGTAAGGTTATGGTTGTGAATAAGGACATCCTCGGTGTGAAGTTTATGTTAGATGGTTGAGCAGCTGGAACAGTGTCTGAGTTTAAATATTTAGGTTATGTGTTGGATGAGAAGGGAAGGATGATGCAGAGTGTAGTAGGAAGTTGTGAAATGGCAGGAAGGTTGCTGGTGCAATTAAATCGTTGGTGGAAATGTAAAGGAACTAAGTCTTGAGTGCGCTAGGGTCTCTTACATGAGGGTTTTGTTACCTGTTTTATTGTATAGTAGTGAGACTATGGTCTGGAATAAGAAGTTAGAGATCTAAAGTTTCAATGTGTTCAGATGGACATCTTAGGGGCGTGGTGT
>JABUQX010010919.1:0-2500 GCA_015478945.1 Trachelipus rathkii
TTGACAATGTTTATTTACCTTTCTTCACCAGACTTGTAACAACCATTATCTCCCCAATATTATATATATCTATATTAGTATAGACTCAGTACTTATATATCATACTATATCATATACTACTATACATAAACTATATATATAATAATATATATATAACTAATATATATATATCATATATATTTATATACCTATATAATATATATATATATATATATATATATAGATACAATAGAATAATCACGTTATATTATATATGATATTATTATGTATTATGATATTATATCTATCAGATAGATAGTATGTATGGCTTCCGTAAGAGACGCTCTCCTATATCATAATTTGAAAAATAACCACGGAATATTTAAATATATACAAATTATATATATATACTTATATATATATACTAATATATATATAATATATATATATGACGTAGTGACATAACTATATACTATACCATCACATGTACTACTAAATAGTATAAACATATATATCTTAAATATATATATACTATATACCCTGCTCATACTACCCTAATATATATTATATGATGTACAAAATTGTAGTTTATTACTATATATAGTATATATATTATACCTATATCATTGAACTAATTAGTATAATTGATATATAGTAATATATGATAAATCGTATATAATATATAGTAATATCACTCATATTGATATATGATATTAACATCTCAACTTAACTAACTATATATACTATATATTATATATATATAGTAATAATATATAAATCATATATTCCCACCACCGGACCTGGCCGCATACCATTTGACTCAGCCTGTGGCGGCAGCTCCGAATCCAGCGCTCCGGATGCCGTGTTGAAGGCTCCGGCTCCGGCTCCCGGCTCAGTCTCCACAGCCCTGCCTGTAATATATTATTAAAATTGCTTGAGCACTTCGTCTTCGTTAATATGTTTCACCTAAAAAAATATTCTCTTGAAAAAAAAGCTATACCAATGCTCCTGCTCCGGCCTAGTGGCCGACTGGAGAGATGTAGAGTGCATTATTGAAAACATTGTTCAGCAGCTTCTGGTCAAATGAAGTTATAATCAAAACCAAATACTTCCTCAAAAAAAAATTTATGGCCAAGCATCCACTGCGACTCTTGCTCCTGGCATCGCGGCTTGGCCCCCGGCTCCGGCTCCGGCTCCGGCTCCGGCTCCGGGCTCCGACAAGGTTTCTGCAAACTAGTTGTTAAATTTTTTTGCCTTCTGTTGTTTATAAGTATTTTTTACCTAAAAAAAATATTTTTTAAAAAAAAAAATTTATTTATTCCAGCATCAGTTCAAATTAGCCTCGGCTCCGGATTCGACTAAGATTTCTGCACTATTGTAAATTGTCCAGCACTTCCTTCGCTAATACTATTCTCACCGCACAAATGCATATATTGAAAATCCGCATTCACATCCGCTCCGGCTCCGGCTCCGGGTCCGGCTCCATCATTATAGAATACCGGCTCCGGCTCCGCGCTCCGGCTCCGCGCTCCGGCTCCGGCTCCCGATCTAAGTATTCTGCACTATTTGCTATGCTACAATTCGTTCAGCCCTTCTTTGGTAATATATATTTTTTACTTAAAAATACTATCTGTTTGAAAGAAAGTAGTCATCAGTTTTCATCCCAGCATCCTGCTGCCAGCTCCACGGGTCTCTTTTACAATATGCAGACTCCGGCTCCGGCTCACTTCTGTTTTAATTCCTACTTTAATTAAACTATGGACATCATTAATTCTAGCCTATATTTTTCACCTAAAAAGTTGTGTTGTTTTGAGAAGGACTTAAACCAAGATCCATAGCATCCGGTTTTACTCCCGGGCTCCCGGCTCCGGCTCCGGCTCCGGCTACCGATAAATTTCAACTATTTGAAAAATTGTTCAGCACTTCTCTTTTAATAACAATTTTTTTACCTAGAAAAAGATTTCGTGTTTGATAAAAAATATACCCAGATCCACCTCCATCCTCCGGCTCCGGCTCCGGCTCCGACTAGGTTTCTGCACTATTTGAAAAGTGCCCAGCACTTCTTTTGGTAATATATTTAAATAACAACTATATTTCTGTGAAAAAAATTTTAATGCCCAGTGGCTCCGGGCTCCGAGCTCCGGACTCCGGCTCCGGCTAACGGTTTCTTGCACTATTATGAAAATTCTTAAGTGTTTGTTTTGGCAATATATTTTTCCCGTAAAAATTTATTTCTTGAAAAAAAATTACACCACGGCTTCCAGGCTACGGCCCCGGTCTTGGCTCGGCATCTGGCTCCGGCTCCCGCTCCGGCTCCGGCTAAGGTTCTCTACACTATTTGAAACAACTGTGTGGTCGCAGCACTTCTTTTGGTAATTATATTTTTCACCTTAAAGAAACTATTTATCTGAAAAAAATGTATACCCAGAATCCGGCTCCACGGCTCCGCGCTCCGACTCCGACTCGGCTCCAGCTTCGGCCTCCGGCTTCGGTCCCGCTTCGACTAAGGGTTTCTTCCACC
>JABUQX010010919.1:10000-30000 GCA_015478945.1 Trachelipus rathkii
CGTTGTTGAGACGTCTCAACAATGTATAATTAAGTTTTGTTGAGACAGATAATCATAGTTCTCAACCAAATTTTATCACTGTAAATCTTCAAATTTGTTTATAAATTTTGAGTACGATGAAAAAAAAAATGTAAAATATGAATAAAAATCATTATATTTCAAAATATTCTGTAACAGAACTAGTTTTTCATGCGTATGTCGCGTAGGAATTTCCAAGGGAGTTATGGAGCATGAACGAAACATAGAATTCGGAAGGAAGAGTTAGGCTTTTCATTTCGTGTTTTTTTTCTTCTTTTTTTAAATTTTTAACGAAAATATTCATTTAAAAAATTATAAAATTGTGTAAGAAAAAACTTCAAAGAATATTTTGATACCAAATTTGTGAATTAAAAGTTTATGGTTTTAATACAGCTATTGCATGATTGCTATACAGTGACACCTTAGCTAGGAGCTGTAATGCTCTGTGGTAATTGCACGTTTGTTTCAGTGACACCGGAGCTAGGAGCTATAATATAATACCGTATATTATTATAACATTTTAAAATTGTTCGTGTAGACAAATTTGTGTGAATAAATATTACAGACGATTTAGATAATTTTTTAAAATTTACAAATATTGTTAATTCAATTTATTTTTAATGAAACTATAGTATAAGCCCAAGGAAGATTTGAGAAATTTGTCAACTTTGCAATTTCAGTTAAAAAAGTTTAGGAAATATAAGAAGTGTATTCTTTCAGTAATAGGGTTTAATTTTGGAATGGTTTGCCAGAAGAGGTTGAGTGCAACTCGATTGCAACATTTAAGAAGAGACTGGATAGCTATATGGATGGTTTGGGTATCATATATACTGGTATATATATATATATATATTTAGAAAGAGCAAATTTGATTTTCTCGGTGTATTGAAACAAAGTGAAAGGAAAGGGTGAAAATTAAATTGATTGTGATAAATGACATTGCTGGTGTGGAAGAGAATGAGAGAGGAAGAGAGTTGCAAATTTGATGAGTGACCTGTGGAATGAAGCTACGGTAGACTTTGTTTGTGTGTGAGTCCTAGAGAATTCTAATGGTTAAATTTAAGTTTGAAAAGGTCAAGGTATGTGTGGTTGTGACGTATGGTCCATCTGAGGGAAACGTTGAAGAGTACGATTTTTTGGGATAATCTGAATGATGTTCTGGATGGGGTGAGTAGGAGCTTCAGATTGATAGTTTTGGGGGACCTGAATGGTTGGATAGGTGATCAAAAAAGGGATGGTATAACAGGTGGTTTTGGGGTGGCGGGAGAAAATGAGAATGGTAGGAAGGTGATTGATTTCTGTGAAGAGAGAGGTATGTGTGTAAGTAATACTTTCTTTAAACACAAGAGTATCCATAAGTATACTAGAGTTGGTGTAGGTAGAGATGGTATCGAAGTGAAAAGTATGATTGATTTTGTGTTGGTGAAGAAGGAGATGTTGAAGTATGTGTTGGATGTTAAATCAGTTAGGGGTTTAGGAATAGGATTATCGGATCATTATGTTGTTCTATGTAAAATTAAGTTAGTGGGGGCTTGGATGGAGAGGAAGGTGATACGAAAGGAAGTAGGTAAAATTAAGAGTGAGAAGTTAAGTGTGCAAGATAATAAGGATAAGTATGTAAGAGCGCTCGCTAGTAAAACGGTTGAATGTGAACAAGTTGATACTGAGCAAATCTGGGGGCAAATGAAGGAAGCAATTGTTAGTAGTGCAAAGGAAGTGTGTGGATGTGCCAAAGTAGGAAGTAAGAATGTTAACAGCGAATGGTGGAATGAAGAGGTGATGAAAGCGGTTAAAGGTAAAAAAGAAGCGTGGTTGAATGTACTAAAAGCAAATGATGAAGACTCAAAAGAAAGATGCTTGGAATTATATAAGGAGGAAAAAAAAATACTAAAAGGTGTATACGTAGGAGAAAACAAGAGGTAAATGAACAGTTTGGAAGGAGGATGAATGAGGACATACAAGGAAATAGGAAGCTCTTCTGGAAGGAAGCGCGAAAGGTTAAGAATGAGAATAAGGGGAACCTGCTTAGAATAATGAATAGGGATGGTGCTTTTGTAACTGATGAAATGGATGTGAGGGGAGTGTGGAAAGAACACTTCGAAAATCTGCACAATATTAACAGTAATGATGAGGTGTTAGTGAATGTGTGTGGTTTTGATGGTGCAAGAAGGAATAGGTATTTTGGGGATGAGGTTATTAGTAAGGAGGAGGTAATGGGTAGGGTAAGAAAGTTGAAGAATGGTAAATCTGCAGGTATAGATGAAATTACTGGTGAAATGATCAAGAACGGAGGCCAGATGGTGATTGATTGGATTTGGAAGTTGTGTAATAAAGCGTTTATGGAGGGTATAGTTCCAAGGGATTGGAGGAGAGCAGTAATAGTACCCTTGAACTGTATATAAGTGTATGGAAAGAGGGGTAGTTGAGATAGTAGGGGAATAAATTTATTGAGTGTTTGTAGGGAAGGTATAGGCTGGTTTTTTGGTCGAAAGAAGAGTGCGTCGAGTGACTGAAGGACGAATGGTGAAGAACAAGGTGCGTTTAGGAGTGGTGTAGGATGTGTGGATCAAATCTTTACATTGAAACAAATGATTGAGAAAATGAGGGAGAAGAAGAATAAATTGTATTTAGGTTTTATGGATTTGCAACAGGCGTATGATAGAGTTAATAGGGAAGCTTTATGGCAGGTGTTAGTGATATATGGTGTTGGTGGTAGGCTTCTGAATGGAATCAAAAGTATGTATGAGGATAGTGAAGCGTGTGTAAGAATAAATGGTGTCAATGGTGATTGGTTTAGGATTAATAGAGGAGTAAGTAAGACAGGATTGTGTTATGTCTCCTTGGTTATTCAATTTGTATATGGATAGGGTTATGAAAAAAGAATTTGAGGTGGGGATGGCAGGAAATGGTGTTGGAATGATGGAGTGGAGATGAGTGGAGGGTGCCTTCCTATTATATGCGGATGATTTGGTTCTGTGGCGAATCTGAAGAGAGTTTGAGAGGATTGGTAGAGAGATTTGGCAGGGTGTGTAAAAGGAGGGGCTTGAAAGTAAACGTGGATAAGGGTAAGGTTATGGTTGTGAGTGAGGACACTCCTCAGTGTGAAGTTATGTTAGATGATGAGCAGCTAGAACAAGTGTCTGAAGTTTAAATATTTGGGGTATATGTTGGATGAGAAGGGGAACGGACGATGCAGAGTGTAGTAGAAAAGTTGAGTGGCGGGAAGGTGGTGTGCAATTAAATCGTTGGTAGATATAAAGGGACTAAGTCTTCAGTGTGCTAGGGTCTTACATGAGGTATGTTGTTACCTGTGTTATTGTATAATTAGTGAGACTATGGTCTGGAATAAGAAAGTATAGATCTAAAGTTCAATGTGTTCAGATTATGGACACAATCTTAGGGGTGTGCTAGGTGTGAGAAAAATTGATAAAGAGAGGAATGAACGTATTAGAGAGTGGTGTGGTGTGAAGAAAGGGGTAAATGAGAGAATAAATGAAAGTATGTTGAGATGGTTTGTTCATGTGGAAAGGATGAATGATAGTCGGTTGGTTAAGCGGATGTATAGTGGTGAGTGTGTTGGGAACCGACCGGCTGGGAGACCGAAGAGAAAGTGGATTGAGTCGGTGAACGAAGGGCATGTCTGAAGGAGAGAAATGTGAGTTTGGCAGAGGCAGAATAAAGGTGCATGAAAGGAGAGAATGGCGGGGTTTTATGGGGGCATAATTGTGGCCCACCTGGGCCAGGGGATGAACCCTTACATTGACGATTTACCATAGTGAGGGTCCGTCGCGGTCCCATGATGCTCTAGGGTGGATTTTCTGTCTGTGACGAGCTCTCACTAATTAATGGTACAGAGGGGGCGGTAAGGCTGGGCTTTCTTTTCGACGTTTGTCATGTTCTCCTACTGCTTTTCTTTTCCGATGCTTGTACAGCACCTTACCCCCAATCTTGGGGCAAAGAGGAAGGTGAAGAAAGAAGAAAGAAGAAGAAAGATTAGCAACCTTACTATATATATAAATATATATATATATATATATATATATATATATATACTATAACTATATATATATATATATATATATATATATATATATATATATATATACTAATATATATATATATATATATATAAAAATAAGATAGATATAGAGATATATCTCATTATCCGTCATATGTATCTTAAAAACTATTAATGCTACAGTAAAACGGAATACATTGGTGGAATGCTGGTCCAATTTTAGTACAAATGTAAAAAAAAAAAATAAAAAAAAATAAAAATAAATATATATACCAAAATTACAATAGCTACCGAAAGGACTACATTTTGGAATCCTGGTAAAAAATTTCACATAGTGAATTGTGAAAAAAGAAAAAAGAAAAAAAAAAAAACTCGCAGTGGTATATAACTATGATTAGAAGGCCTATTTAGAGACCCTTTTATTGGTTTCTCGTTAAAATAAATACTTCCTATTAAATTTTGCTTTATGCGGCACACTAGGGGCTCGAGCCGACGGGGGAACATAGGGGATGTTTCCATGCCCCCCCGTAAGAAACTGGAGGAGCCCCTGTGACACCCAAACCACAAGAGCGGGATTTCCGGGAGACCCTCCCCGGAGGGGAGGAAATAATCCTACCCCGTAGTTCCCCGGAAGGCCGAGAGACCCCGACTCCTGCCATCGAGGCGGTATACCCCTTGGGTATTCTTTAGTAAAAAAAAAACTGGTGTGAAAGTCGCGACAACGAGCTGGGTGCTCAAACAAAACCTTAATGCCTCTGTCATATATCATTAAAACACATTTTCCAATATTTTACCAGGATTCTATGTATTCCTTTTCGCTGTAACTATTAATGATTTTTACATTTTCAGCTCTGAAATTGGATTAGCAATGTTCATTTTCTGCATTAGCAGTTTTAAGATCATATGACGGACAATCAGACGCTGACCATATATATATATATATATATATATATATATATATATATATATATATATATATATATATATATATATATATATATATATATATATATATATATATATATATATATATATATATATATATATATATATATATATATATATATATATATATATATATATATATATACTATATATATATATATATACTCTAGAAGAGCTACAATCCATATCTCAAAAACTGCAATAGCTAGAAAAGGAATACATTGTTGTTGTGTAGTGATTAGTTTGTAAATTGAAATTATCAGTGTTGTTAATACAAAAAGATTCAGAAATTTTCCAAAGGTGTAAGTTATCAATGTGAATAATGGGTGTCATCTGGTTTATATATATATATATAGTGTAATTGTGTGTGGATCTATGAATGGTGAGAGCAGAGTTAGGATTGTCAAGTTGTAGGTCGTATTTATGTTGGTATTTTAGTCTTGTGAAGTTTCTCCAATGTATGTGTTGTTACAGTTTAGATATGGAATCTTGTAAACACATTAAGGATTGGTAACATTATTGCGTGTGTGAGGTTTGAAGATTTATTTGAAAGGCAGAATGTTGGAAGAAGATATTTGTATGGAGTTAGGAAGGAATTGCTTAATATGTTTATGAATATGTGGGGGTAAAGGGAGAAAGAAGTGTGAGTTCTGTTTTTGTGTTTTGTGTGTTGTAATAGGTGGATTTGGCTCTGCGTAATGTGGAGTTGATGATAATTTCAAAAAGGTGGAAAAGATGAAATCAATTTCAGTTTGTAAGTATATAGGGGAACAAATTCTGAAAGCTCTTAGAAAAAGGGATGATAATGTACCTAATTTTGTGTTGATAGGATGGGATGAGAACCAATGTGTGTAGTAAGAGTTGTCAGTGGATTTTCTGTAGATGGGAAATTGTAAGGTGTTGTCAGTCCAAATAATCAAAGTATCAAGAAAAGGAAGGGTATTGTTAGTGGAATTTTCAATAGTAAATTTTATGTTAGGGTGTATGTTATTGATGTGTGTAAGAATATCTAAAGGGTTGTTTTTGCCGCTGTTCCCCTTAACATCAATCCTTTAGATATTCTTACACACATCAATAACATACACCCTAACATAAAATTTACTATTGAAAATTCCACTAACAATACCCTTCCTTTTCTTGATACTTTGATGATTTGGACTGACAATACCTTACAATTTTCCATCTACAGAAAACCCACTGCCAACCCTTACTACACACATTGGTTCTCATCTCATCCTATCAACACAAAATTAGGTACATTATCATCCCTTTTTCTAAGAGCTTTTAGAATTTGTTCCCCTATATACTTACAAACTGAAAAAGATTTCTTTTTCCACCTTTTTGAAATTATCTTACCCACATCACATCATCAACTCCGCATTACTCAGAGCCAAATCCACTATTACAATACACAAAACACAAAAAAAAACAGAAATCACACTTCTTTTCTCCCTTTACCCTCACATATTCACAAACATATTAAACAATTCCTTCCTAACTCTATACAAATTTCTTCTTCCAACATTCTGCCTTTAAAAAAAATCCTCAAATCCCACACACACAACAATGTTACCAATCCTCAATGTGTTTACAAGATTCCATGTCTAAACTGTAACAACACATACATTAAAAAAACACATGACCTCACACACCGAAAATACCAACATAAATATGACCTACAACTTGACAATCCTAACTCTGCTCTCACCATTCATAGATCCACACACAATCACACTATAGATATAAACCACATGACACCCATTATTCACATTGATAACTTACACCTTAGGAAAATTTCTGAATCATTTTGTATAAACAACACTGATAATTTCAATTTACAAACTAATCACTACACAACATTTTAAATTACTCACCTTTTTTCAAATCTTTAAAACAAAAATTACAATGATTTCAAATATTTTATTAATTTTAATTTTATATTGTAGTCTTACATAAGAAACAGCTGAAAGAGGGCCATGATTCTGTCGAAAGCTTTTGTTACTAAGATTTATATTTTATATTATATGCTAAATCTCAAGTAATTTTCACCACCTTCTAATTACTAAGGCATTACTATAATATTATTTAGTGTCTTAAGCTAATACTAACATATATATATATATATATATATATATATATATATATATATATATATATATATATATATATATATATATATATATATATATATATATATATATATATATATATATATATATATATATATATAGCTATATATATATATATATATATACCGGATATATATATATATATATTAGGGATGCACCAATAACATGGTATCGGTATCATTGGTATCAACCAATTTTTGAGGTATCAGTATCAGCATCGATATCAGGAATTTTGTGAATAGTAGTAGTGGTATCGGTATCAGTATTGACATTCAGAGAGAATTTAAAGCTATATAGGTATCAGCATCGGTATCAATGATATCGCTTATAAAGTTTGAAGGTATCGGTTTGGCATCTGTATAAATTGTTGGGAAATTGTATCCAGTATAACCTCACAGTTTTTGTATAAATCTAACACAAATATATATATATATATATATATATATATATATATATATATATATATATATATATATATATATATATATATATATATATATATATATATATATATATATATATATATATATATATAAAATATATATATATATATATATATATATATATATATATATATATATATATACCGTAAAATGGGGGAAAATTGGCCAAAATTTAGGCTTTTTTTTTTTTTTTTTTGTGAAGTCATGAAAAATCGAAATTTCAAGTTACATCCATATGTAAATGTTTTTTCTCAAATTTAAACCTTCCTTAATGTTATACCATGACGAAAATATTAAAAATTTTAACTTAAATATTTTTAGTAAATTTTTGAAAAATGCAAGTGGCCAAAAATTGAAATGGGGGAAAGTGAGTCACTCTGCTGGGGGATAATAGGTCATTGAATATTATTTCTCTACTGATTGTACATTAGTATTTTTATTAATATATAAATTTAAAACAAGTATTAAAGGTGTTGTAAAATTATTTTGGGTAGGGAAAAACAAGTCTAACTTATATTTTATGATCATTTTTAAGCATAGATATTTGTAGAAAAGTATAAAATTTTATTTTCATAAATTTTTTATATATTGCTTTTAAAACACCTAATATTATTAAAAAAAAAGAAGTTTTATTATTTTATACTAATTAAACAAATTATTTTACAAAAAATTAGTTTTTTTCATGCTAAGGAGTATTAGCTGTTCCGTGAGACACCTCTCCTCACAACTCAGAAAGACTGTACCTCAACCACTTCTTCCGGGGTTTTGAACTTCACCTCTTATCCTTCTTGAAAGGGTTTCATATGTCAGATTGTATCTTCTGGTGGTATCGCGGATACCTGCACCCTCTTCAACATCAATAATTGCCTGTAAGATGTCTTCTTGGGTGTACATAAGTCACCTGACACCTACCTTCTTTTGGTACTGGTACTTTCTGGGCATCTGCAGAGAGGAAATAGGCTATGTTGTCAATTGATTATCAAATTATATCAAAGACATTAAATATAGGTAATAGATAAACAATAAAGGGAAAATATTATTAAAAACAATAAAAAAAGGTTATTTATAGTTAAAGATATAGTGACTCATTTTACCCCAAAAGTGAAAACCTTAAATATTTTACAAACTAACATATAAATGTACAATTATTTAGATGAAAAGTCTTACCTTTACACTGTTCTTTATGGTGTTAATTGGAATTTTTGAAAGCTTCACTCTTCAAGACTCTGGAAGTCTTACAATTTTTTTTGAAAATTTAAAAATTACATTATTGGAAAGTGGGGAAATTTTTTGAGTTATAATTGTCATTTATTTAATTAAATAACTACAAAATAATTTAATATAATTATTAAACTAACTAAAAACCATAATTGGAAACTCCTAATGGTTTCCATTATTAAAATATATTACATATTACAAACTGACTCATTTTACCCCTTGAGGCCCATTTTCCCCCGTTTTACGGTATATATATATATATATATATATATATATATATATATATATATATATATATATATATATATATATATATATATATATATATATATATATATATATATATATATATATATGTTATTTAGCTTCACTTGCTATTTCACATGTATAAGTTATTTTTAATCCCTTTTCAAACAAATAATATTAAAACATTTTATTTTAAAGCAATAAAGGAAGTTATAATTACATTAAAAAAACACTATTGTGCACTATTTGCTATACCTATGTGTTCTAGGGCCAACCAAGCTTTCACTCCGTCCTGGAGCCTTTTTCAAGAGTAGATTGCATGCGGAATCGAAGGAAGTCCAAATTTGAAGAGGTTTATTATTGGTTATCCAGTATGCATTTTTTAAGCTGGTTAGATGATTTTAAACAGTTGCTAATTATATGATCTATTTTGTGTTCGCCTTCTTGTTTGTTGTAATTGTGATTGATTTTTAGTACAGAAGAATTCAATAATTTTTCTTTTATTGGTGTTTTTAGTGTGAATGATGGGGGACATGTTTTGTATGTTTATTGTGTGATTTGCAGAAGAACTGTGATTTGGAAGTCCTGAGTTTAGGTTGTCTGTTGGTGTTGGTATTTTCGTGTTTTGAGGTTTATTGTCTCCCCATTATATTGTAGGGGACAGTGGTGACAAGGGATTTTATATAGGCTATATGCAGGGATTGTAGTTATTGTTGTGTTTTGGGAAATAATATTATTACATTCAAATAATATTTTACTAAAACGACATCTCCATCCCCCATTGTCATTATTGTTGTGTTTTGGGAAACAATATTAATACCTTCAAATAATTTTTTACTAAAACGACATCTCCATCCCCCAAAGCACAGCAGTAACGTCAATCCCTTTTTGTATTAAAAACAATCACAATTACAACAAACAAGAAGGCGAACACAAAATAGATCATATAATTAACAACTGTTTAAAATCATCCAACCAGTTTAAAAAATGCATACTGAATATCAACAATAAACCTCTTCGAATTTGGACTTCCTTCGATTCTGCACGCATTCTACTCTTGAAAAAGGCTCCAGGACAGAGTGAAAGCTTGGGTGGCCCTAGAACACATGGGCATAGCAAATAGTCCATAGTAGTGTTTTTTTTTAATGTAATTATAGGTTCCTTTATTGCTTTAAAATAAAATGTTTTAATATTGTTTGTTTGAAAAGGGCTTAAAAATAACTTTTACATGTGAAATAGCGAGTGAAGCTAAATAACTAATATATATATACCGGTATATATATATATATATATATAT
This sequence comes from Trachelipus rathkii, assembly GCA_015478945.1. NCBI lineage: Eukaryota > Metazoa > Arthropoda > Malacostraca > Isopoda > Trachelipodidae > Trachelipus > Trachelipus rathkii. The sequence goes on from JABUQX010010919.1 coordinate 20,315, forward strand.
ATATATATATATATATATATATATATATATATATATATATATATAATAATATAACCAATAATATATATATATATAATATATATAATATATATATATACCGATAGCATATATATATATATATATATATATATATATATATATATATATATATATATATATATATATAATATATATATATATATATATATAATATATATACCATTATATATATATAATAATATATATATATATATATAATAATAATATATATATATATATATAATATATATAATATATATAATAATAATAATAATATATATATATATATATATATATATATATATATATATAAAGGGAATAAGGAGATCTGCATGGAATAATGAAGATACTGATTATTTCGTATCTTTTAAGAATGAGATGTGGGCTGTGGTTAATAACGCAAATCTACATAACGTTGGCGGTCTTGAGGATTCTGGATCGGATATTGCGTGAGTTTGATGGTTGCAAATGAAATAGGTATTTCAGGGGATGAGGTCATTAGTAAGGAGGAGGTAATAGTTAGAGCGAGAAAGTTGAAGAATGGTAAATCTGGAGGTATAGATGAAATTACTGGTGAAATGATCAAGAACGGAGACAATATGGTGATTTATTGGATTTGGAAGTTGTGTAACAAAGTGTTTATGGATGATATAGTTCCGAGGGATTGGAGTAGAGCAGTAATAGTACCCTTATATAAGGGTAAGGGAGATAAGGGTAACTGTAGGAATTATATAGTTTATTAAGTGTAGTAGGGAGGATATATACTGGTATTTTGGTCAAAAGAATGCGTCAAGTGACTGAAGGGCTGATTGTGAAGAACAAAGTGCGCTTAGAAGTGGTAGAGGATGTGTGTATCAAATCTTTACATTGAAACAAATGATTGAGAAAATGAAGAGGAAGAAGAATAAATTGTATTTAGGGTTTTTGGGTGGCAAACAGGCGTATGATATGATTAATAGGGAAGCTCTATGGCAGGTACTATTGATATATGGTGTTGGTGGTAAACTTCTGAATGAAATCAAAAGTATGTTTGATGATAGTGAAGCTTGTGTAAGAATAAATGGAGTTGAAAGTGATTGTTTTAATATTAATAGATGAGTGAGGCAGGAATGTGCTATGTCTTCTTGGTTATTCAATTTTATGGATGGGGTTATGAAGAATTAATTAGAATTGGCAGGGGATGATGATAGTATGATGGAGAGATGGAGAATGGAAGAGAGTGGAGGTTGCCCTACCTATTATATGCAGATGATTTGGTTTTGTGTGGCGAATCTGAGAGAGTTTGAGAGGATTGGTAGAGAGATTTGGCAGTGTGTGGAAAAGGAGGGGTTTGAAAGTAAATGTAGATAAGAGTAAGGATATGGTTGTGAGCGAGGACAGCCCTCAGTGTGAAGTTATGTTAGATGGTGAGCAGCTGGAACAAATGTCTGAGTTTATATATTTAGTAAATATGTTGGATGAAAAGGGAACGGATGATGCAGAGTGCTTGGGAAAAGTTGTGAATGTAGCGTGGGTCAGATTGGTGCAATTAAATGCTGGCTGTAAAGGGACTAAATGTTGGAGTGCACTAGTACTACAGTACATGTTGGTATGTTTTTAATAATAATGATAATGTTGAAAATTTAATATACACAAACCAATATTACCTAAGATACCGTAATTAATGTCATAGTCAAAAGCTAAAAGTAACAGAGTAACGGCACTTCGTTACTTTTCTTTTCAAAGAAACGGAATAACGATAATGGAACTACTTTTTCCGAGTAACAGAGAATGATAATGGAACTACTTTTTTGAGTAACAATATATATATATATATATATATATATATATATATATATATATTTTTATTATAAATATATATATATATATATATATATATATATATATATATATATATATATATATATATATATATATATATATATATATATATATTAAATTAAAAAAAAATTTTGCTAAAAAAGGTTATAAAACATGTAGATGTTGTTCATATTGTAGCTACGGAAAATACCTTACTTTTTAATTTTGTCTCTATATGGAAAATTTCTCAGAGTGGACATGATACAAGTCTATACAAAATGTTTACATCTATTGATAATACAGAGGCCAATAAATTCTTCATAGTAGACTGTGGATAGGTGGCAAGGGGGCACAATAAGAAAATTAAGAATAAAGCATGTCATCTTGACATAAGGAATCATTCATTCAGCAATAGAGTTGTTAATTTTTTGGAATGGTTTGCCACAGGAGGTGGTTGAGTGCAACTTATTGGCAACATTTAAGAAAGGATTGGAAAGGTATATTGATGGTTTGGGTATAATATAGAATATTTTGACTAAGCCAAGTTGCGGGTTACAGTAGTACAGTACAGTACAGTACAGTACAGTAGTTATTAGAGTTAAACTGCATGTTTCCGACTATAGCAAAGTTATCAAAGCTTGTAGTGTGGTTAGCATGTACTTTAGCTATAGTTTTCTTTAGTGGTGAACTTTGTGTATATTATATAAGTTACTGACAAACCCTAGGGTGCTCTGTGATTTTGGATGTGCATGTTGACTGGGAGAGTCTCAATAGGCCCATGTGGCTTCTTCCTGTCTATATTTCTAATGTTCTAAACATTTACAATAACTGTCAATCAACCATTAAAATATAAAACTTCAAATAATTTTGATATCATTTTTGTTAATTAAAAGTTTCTAGTTTTAGTACAGTAATTTATTCAAAAAGACACAGGAACTAAATTATTACCTTATTTTCATCTTTGTATGGTAATTCTTAAGATTTATGGTCCATATTCTCATTTTCATAATTTTTCCAAAAAAAAAAAATTTATTTTATTAGGAATTTATTATTAGTAGTAGTAGTAAATATATCATATATATATGGTCAATGATCATAAACTTTATTTTAAATGCAAATGCATGGCAAATGAGCATTTGTCTAAGATTTTCCTCACATTGTGAGTGCTGAGAATATACCAGTACCAATCATAGGTTAGGAAATACAAGGAACAGAGCTTCCTGTAGTAAGATGTTCATGTTCTATACTTTTGTATCTTAAATATTTAGTGCCAAATCTTATGAATTTTAATAATACTATTATAAAATAGTATTATTAAAATTCATAAGATTTGGCACTAAATATTTAAGATACAAAAGTATAAAACATGAACATCTTACTAAAGGAAGCTCTGTTCATTGTATTTCCTAACCTATGATTGGTACTGGTATATTCTCAGCACTCACAATGTGAGGAAAATCTTAGACAAATGCTCATTTGCCATGCATTTGCATTTAAAATAAAGTTTATGATCATTGACCATATATATATGATATATTTACTACTACTACTACTAATAAATTCCTAATAAAATAAATTTTTTTTTTTTGGAAAAATTATGAAAATGAGAATATGGACCATAAATCTTAAGAATTACCATACAAAGATGAAAATAAGGTAATAATTTAGTTCCTGTGTCTTTTTGAATAAATTACTGTACTAAAACTAGAAACTTTTAATTAACAAAAATGATATCAAAATTATATGAAGTTTTATATTTTAATGGTTGATTGAGTTATTGTAAATGTTTAGAACATTGGAAATATAGAAAGGAAGAAGCCACATGGGCCTATTGAGACTCTCCCAGTCAACATGCACATCCAAAATCACAGAGCACCCTAAGGTTTGTCAGTAACTTATATAATATACACAAAGTCTACCACTAAAGAAAAAACTATAGCTAAAGTACATGCTAACCACACTACATGTGAAAAGACACATGAACTAAATTATTACCTACTGTAACCCGCAACTTGGCTTAGTCAAAATATTCTATATTATACCCAAACCATCAATATACCTTTCCAATCCTTTCTTAAATGTTGCCAATAAGTTGCACTCAACCACCTCCTGTGGCAAACCATTCCAAAAATTAACAACTCTATTGCTGAATGAATGATTCCTTATGTCAAGATGGCATGCTTTATTCTTAATTTTCTTATTGTGCCCCCTTGCCACCTATCCACAGTCTACTATGAAGAATTTATTGGCCTCTGTATTATCAATAGATGTAAACATTTTGTATAGACTTGTATCATGTCCACTCTGAGAAATTTTCCATATAGAGACAAAATTAAAAAGTAAGGTATTTTCCGTAGCTACAATATGAACAACATCTACATTTTAAAATTTTTATTTTTATTTTATATATATATATATATATATATATATATATATATATATATATATATATATATATATATATATATATATATATATATATATATATATATATATATATATATATATATATATATATATATATATATATATATATATATATATATATATATATATATATCTTAGGGGCGTGTTTTACATGTGAAAAGAATTGATAAAATGAGGAATGAACGTATTAGAGTTATGTGGTTTGAAGAAAGGGGTAAATGAGAGAATAAATGAAAGTACGTTGAGATGGTTTGGTCATATGGAAAGGATGAATGACAGTTGGTTGGTTAAGCGAATATATAGTGGTGAGCGTGTTGGGAATCGACTGGCTGGGAGACTGAAGAAAAAGTGGATTGAGTCAGTAAATGATGTCTATAGGAGAGGTGTGACTTTGACAGAGGCGAGAACAAAGGTGCATAATAGTTTTGTGAGGGGTCATGGTTGTGGCCTACCTGGGCCAGGGGATGAACCCTACACTTGACGATATGCCATAGTGGGTCCGTCGCGGTCCCGTGAAGCTCTAGGGTGGATTTTCTGACTGCGACGAGTTCTCACTAATAGGTATAGAGGGAGCGGTAAGGATGGGCTTTCTTTTCGACTTGTCATATTCTTCTACTACTCTTTTCCTGGGGGAAAAAAATGAGGATGATATATATATATATATATATATATATATATATATATATATATATATATATATATATATATATATATATATATATATATATATATATATATATATATATATATATATATATATATATATATATATATATATATATATATATATATATATATATATTTACAGAGGCAAGTTCAAGTAAAACATGTGATGAAATGGTAGATTATGAAGATGTTTCTGGGATTCATATTTCTGTTCCAACTGACATTGATTTACCCAGTACTGCAGTCAGTGAATCTGAGTGTGAGCAACTTATTGAAAATGTTTGTGAAAAACCAGTTGCTGAGAAGGTGAGAGGCATAAGTTTCTATGTTGTAGATGTAGTTGCAAATTTTTGAATAAAAATCAAACATTATGTCACATTAGAAAAAATTACTTTGATAAATCACTTTGATAAAATAACAATATTGTTTATTGAAGAAATAATCTTAAAAAATGGAAAAGTGGCTTTTGTATGCAAAAAAGATAATAGTAACTATAATAAAATAATTATGACTTATGAGTGCAGTATTCTTTGCGATCTTATATGCAAATCATATTCCCAACTTGAAATTCCTGATACCCTTTTATCATATGATATAGGGAAAAAGTTACATATTATAATTCGCTCATCAAGGTATCCAGAGATAACTTAATATTTCTTACATTCATTAGTAAATAATATATTATATTATTAAGGTTTCATCCTTTGCTTCTAACTTGCAGTCAAGTGTACATGATTATTGCGATAAAACTTCTACACCCACTATCAAACACACTGTAAAGGAACTTCTATTTTCGAGACTTAAACTGCCTGCTTTCAGTTCACAAGTTATGCTGTATGGGAATGATGTTGGAGAAACAGAACGAAAGACCATATTCAATCTTGTGAATGAAATAATATATTATTTAGAGTAAGTAAATTTATTACTTTTTAAAAAGGTCACTCTGAAATATGTAAAGTAACAAGACACCTTGCATGAAGCAAATATTATAATTTACTTAATCGCCAAAATTTTAATCTATGCTATTTAAAATATATTTAAGAAAAAAATTACCTGAATTTAATTAAATATATATTAGTTTTCTATTTTTTTTAATAAAAAAATAGCCACCATAATAATCAAGGTTTTAAATTTTTTCAGTAAGGAAAGTTTGTTGATGTCATCAAATTCAAACGAACAGGGCATTGGGTATTCTCAACTTCAAATAAACTCCTAGAAACATACCCTAAGATGCTGAGAGAGCCTCTTAATGTTTTGAGAAAACATAAATCAAAAGGTCCCCTGGTATGAGCAAAGAAATTCAAAATATAAACTTAACACTCGTTTGAAATTTTATTATATATTTGAAGTATAGCCACGTATTACTAATTTTAAAGTTAAACTGTTTTTTTTAAAGCGTTCTCACAAGGCAATCTCAGACAGAAGAAGAAAAAGGCGTGCGAAGTTAAGAAGCAAATACAATTTTAATCTAAGTAATGAAGAAATAATTGAACTCTTAAAGGTGATTACTATATCAAAATTATTGTTCTTTTTTATATATTTTATTAAAGTTACACTTTCATTGACTTAAAGGAATTTTTGAAACTTTAATTTACACACTTTTATATATATATATATATATATATATATATATATATATATATATATATATATATATATATATATATATATATATATATATATATATATATATATATATATATATATATATAATTTTTTTTTTATATATATATATATATATTTATTATTATTATTATTATTATTATTATTATTATTATTATTATTATTATTATTATTATTATTATTATTATTATTATTATTATTATTATTATCTTCCTTCTTCCTCCCCAAGACTGGGGGTAAGGTGCGTGACATGCATCGGAAAAGAAAAGTAGTAGAAGAATATGACACAAGTCGAAAAGAAAGCCCAGCCTTACTGCCCCCTCTATACCTATTAGTGAGAACTCGTCGCACTCAGAAAATCCACCCTAGAGCTTCACGGGACCGCGACGGACCCTCACTATGGGATATCGTCAAGTGTAGGGTTCATCCCCTGACCCAGGTGGGCCAAAACTATGCCCCCTCACAAAACTCCTCCATTCACTTCAATTATGCACCTTTATTCTCGCCTCTGCCAAACTCACACCTCTCTCCTTCAGACATTCGTTCACTGACTCAATCCACTTTTTCTTTGGTCTCCCAGCCGGTCGATTCCCAACACACTCACCACTATACATCCGCTTAACCAACCGACTGTCATTCATGCTTTCCATATGACCAAACCATCTCAACGTACTTTCATTTATTCTCTCATTTACCCCTTTCTTCACACCACATAACTCTCTAATACGTTCATTTCTCATTTTATCAATTCTTTTCACACCTAACACGCCCCTAAGATTGTCCATCTGAACACTTTGACTTTTAGATCTATACCTCTTATTCCAGACCATAGTCTCACTACTATACATTAACACAGGTAACAACATACCCTCATGTAAGACCCTAGCACTCAAGACTTAGTCCCTTTACGTCCACCAACGATTTAATTGCACCAGCCACCTTCCTATACCATTCATAACTCTGTATCATCCGTTCCCTTTTCATCCAACATATATCCTAAATATTTAAACTCAGACACTTGTCCCAGTTGCTCACCATATGCAACAGAACTTCACACCGAAGACTGTCCTCACTGACAACCATAACCTTACTGTTATCTACGTTTACTTTCAAACCCTTTCTTTTACACACCCTGCCAAATCCCTCTATCAATCCTCTCAAACTCTCTTCAGATTCGCCCCACAAAAAAAGATCAATCGCATATGATAAGTAGGGTGCCCTCAACTCTCTTCTATTCTCCAACATTCTAACACCTTCCCCTGCCTCCCCTGCCTCTAATTTTTTCATAACCCCATCCATATACAAATTGAATAACCAAGGAGACATAACACCTCCCTTCGCCTCACTCCGCTATTATTAATGAAGCCAATCACTTTCCAACTCCATTTGTTCTTACACGCTTCCTTACCTCATACATATATTTTTGATTCTATTCAAAGCCTACCACCAACTATATCACACTAACACTTGCCATAGAGCTCCCATATATTTATCCAATCATACACCCTGTAATAAAACCAAAATCTTATATATATATATATATATATATATATATATATATATATATATATATATATATATATATATATATATATATATATATATATATATATATATATATATATATATATATTTTTTTTTTATTTTTTTTTTTCTAATTAAAAAAAAATCTGGCCCCCCCTTAGATTTCATCCTGCCGGCGCCCATGCCTTGCCGCCCCCCTCTGTACCATTAATTAATAAGAACTCGTCGCAGTCAGAAAATCCACCCTAGAGCTTCACGGGACCGCGACGGACCCCACTATGGTAAATCGTCAATGTAAGGGTTCATCCCTTGCCACAGGTGAGCCACAACCATACCCCCTCACACAACCCCGCCATTCTCCTATTATGCACCTTTATTCTCACCTCTGCCAAACTCACATTTCTCTCCTTTAGACACTCGTTTACTGACTCAATCCACTTTTTCTTTTTTCTCCCAGCCGGTCGGTTCCCAAAACACTCGCCACTATACATCCGCTTAACCAACCGACTATCATTCATCCTTTCCACATGACCAAACCATCTCAACATACTTTCATTTATTCTCTCGTTTACTCCTTTCTTCACACCACACAACTCTCTAATACATTCATTTCTCATTTTATCAATTCTTCTCACACCTAGCACGCCCCTAAGATTGTCCATCTGAACATTGAACTTTAGATCTATACTTCTTATTCCAGACCATAGTCACTACTATACAATAACACAGGTAACAACATACCCTCATGCAAGACTCTAGCACACTCAATACTTAGTCCCTTTACATTCACCAACGATTTAATTGCACCAGCCACCTTCCTGCCATTCACAACTTTCCTACTACACTCTGCATCATCCGTTCCCTTCTCATCCAACATATACCCTAAATATTTAAACTCAGACACTTGTTCCAGCTGCTCACCATCTAACATAACTTCACACTGAGGACTGTCCTCACTCACAACCATAACCTTACTCTTATCTACGTTTACTTTCAAGCCCCTCCTTTTACACACCCTGCCAAATCTCTCTACCAATCCTCTCAAACTCTCTTCAGATTCGCCACACAAACCAAATCATCAGCATATAATAGGTAGGGCACCCTCCACTCATCTCCATTCTCCATCATTCTAACACCATTTCCTGCCGCCCCCACCTCTAATTCTTTCATAACCCCATCCATATACAAATTGAATAACCAAGGAGACATAACACAACCTGCCTCACTCCGCTATTAATACTAAACCAATCACTTTTGACACCATTTATTCTTACACACGCCTCATTATCGCCATACATACTTTTGATTCCATTCAGAAGCCTACCACCAACACCATATATCACTAACACCTGCCATAGAGCTTCCCTATTAACCCTATTATACGCCTGTTATATATATATATATATATATATATATATATATATATATATATATATATATATATATATATATATATATATATATATATATATATATATATATATATATATATATATATATATATATATATATATATATATATATATATATATATATATATATATATATATATATATATATATATATATATATATTTTAATATAATTAAAAAATTAGAATTCTAGTCAACTTGTACATGCTTTGAAGCA
>JABUQX010010919.1:37500-60049 GCA_015478945.1 Trachelipus rathkii
AATTAAATAAATGTATTTTTATTGTTGCACAATGCATTTGAATGGGAAAATAAAATGATTATAAAAAGAAATTACTATTTTTATATATATATATAACATATATATGTATATAATATATATATATATATAATATATATATATATATATATATATATATATATATATATATATATATATATATATATATATATATATATATATATATATATATATATATATATATATATATATATATATATATATAATAGGAAATACATTGGAAATTATTATATGTATATTGTCTCACCTTCTTGGTATTAGAGGAGTTATTGTGGTGTGAAAAAAAGTAATGAGGTAAACGGAAATTACAGGCAAATGAACTGATCATGGAAAGGATGGATGATGATCGGTTGGTTAAGCATATGGTGCATGGTATTGAAATCGACCGGCAAGAAACTCGGGAAAAAGATAGTCAGTCGGTAAGATGCCTGGAATGTGGTTAGGCTAGAATAAGGTGCATAATAAGTGAAGAACGAGGGTTTGTAGGGGGTATGTGCGAACTCGGCTGGGGATGAACCACGTGACGAGTGCTGTGGCGCCATTCATGGCCCTAAGTCTTTCTGACTGCGTTTGGTTACTCGCCCAAAGCGCGTAAAGGGGTGTAAGGCACGAACTTCTTTCGACTTGCGTGTATTTTCTGCTGCACCGGTACCGCCTCCCAATCTTGTCAATATGTGGCCTGTAATGTGGCGTAATGTAATAATAATAACAATAATAATACCGGTATACTATACTGCAAAAAAGAAGACAACTATTTTGCAAGTTATATTAATTAAGGAACTACAATTTTCATATTTAAATAAAAGAAATGAAAAATAAAAATAAAAATTCACAATTTTAATAAAATTAATATTTGTTTACAATGAGAACTAGCAAATGTTGAAAAGCTTATTCATATTCCTTTAAAAAAAACTGTGAAAATTACATTATAAAATGTTATAATTATATGTAAAAGAAATATAGAATTAACAATTTTCATATTTAAATGAAAAAAAATTACTTCCTATTTTAATAAAATTTATATATGTTTAAAGGTTTACAGAGTTCAAAATGTAATTAAGTTTTTCAGACCGCAAACATTTTCCAAATTTTTCGCTTGTTATTGCAGATGGGAGTAGCCCTAAAAACTGCCCTAACTTTGAGGGTAAGATAAATTTCTTATAAAATATACACCAAAGGCAATAACAGAGCCTTCAAGAATGCAAAATTTTTAAAATATAACAAGTTGTTTCTCGGAAACTTGTGCAATACAATTTCAAAGAGAAAAAGTACTCTGAACCCATAAGCAAGGTCCATAGTATATACTGCTTTCAATATAATGATTTTTCACCTTTTTGCAGATGGTTTTCAATTTTTCACACATTTCAGCAATTTTCATTTCCATAACCAACTCTACTTCCTGTACAAGCTGTAAGAAGAAAAATTTAAAAGTGATAATTTACAGTAAACAATTAAATATTCAACTGATATACTTTTTTAAAACTATACTTTTATATTTTAAAAATAATAAATATATAAAACACTTATGGTGAAAGTATTTGAATTTCTTATATATGAATTACAAATCTCATTTTATTACTAGAAGAACAGATATATATTAGTTTGCTTTCACACTGAAATTGACAACTTAAAAATAAAAATACAAATTACAAAATCGGTTTCTGAATTGTTATTAACTTCGTTATTTCATTAAATTGGAACAACAAGTTCGATATACAGTTATACACATTTATAACTACTATAGATATTTGATAATCAAATTAGATTGTAATGAGTTAAAAATAAGGGTTAAAGAGAAATTTATATATACTAACAACTTGTGAGTAGAGCAGATATTCAGTATATTCATCCTCACTATAATTAAGTGCCGCATCTTTTCGTAATGTAAAAGTCTGCTTCAAAGCATGTACAAGTTGACTAGAATTCCAATTTTAGGAACGACTTTCTTTTAAAATATATATATATATATATATATATATAAAATATATATATATATAAAAAAATATATAAAAATATATATATATATATATATATATATATATATATATATATATATATATATATATATATATATATATATATATATATATATATATATATATATATATATATATATATATATATATATATATATATAACGAATAGAGTTAATAGAAACTCTATAATGAGTGTTAGTGATATAGTGTTGGTGGTAGGCTTCTGAATGGAATCCAAAGAAAGTATGTATGGCGATAGTGAGGCGTGTGTAAGAATAAATGGTAATCAAAAGTGATGGACTGTATTAATAGCAGTGAACGAGGTGTGTTATGTGCTCCTTGGTTATTCACGCCATATGGATGGTATGAATTGAGAGGGTGAAGTGGCTGAAAATGGTGTTAGAAAATGATGGAAGAATGAATGAGTGGTACTTACCTGTGCTATGCTGATGATTTATTTATTATTGGCAGAATCTGAGAGTTTGAAGGGTGTCAGAGGGATTTATTTGGGGTGTGTAAAAGGAGGGTTTGAAAATGAAACGTAGATTAGAGCAAGGTTATGGTTGTGGTGAGGACAGTCTCGGTGTGAAATTATGTTAGATAGTGAGCAGCCAAGTGTCTGGTTTAAATATTTAGGTATATGGATAGAGAAGGGGAACAGTACAGAGATAATAGTAGAGAGAGAGATTGTGAATGTGGAAGGTGGCTGGTACTAATTAAATCGTTGAGTGAGTATAAAGACTAAGTATTAAGTGTGCTAAGTCTTTACGCTGGTATGTTGACATGAATTACATTGTACATGGTAGGTAGGACTATGAGGTCTGGAAAGAGTATGATCTAGGATTCAATGTGTTCAGATGGACAATCTTAGGGAGTGTGTTAGGTGTGAAAATTGATAAAATAATGAGATGTATTATAGAGTTGTGTGAGAATGAAAAAGAAAAGTGCTTTGAAGAGGCAAATGGTATGTTGAATTTGGTCATGGAAGAATGAATGATAGTCGGTTGGTTAAGCGGATGTATAGTGGCGAGTTTTGGGAACCGACCGGCTGGAAGACCGAAGAAAAATTGTTGAGTCAGTAAACGAGTGTCTAAAGGAGAGAAATGTGAGTTTGGCAGAGGCGAGAATAAGGTGCATAAAAGGAAAAGAGGCAGGGTTGTGTGAGGGTGGTTGTAGCTCACCTGTGGCGAGGACAGACGCCCCATTGACGATTTACCATAGTGGGGGTCCGTCGCGGTCCCATGAACTAGGGTGGATTTTGACTGCGACGAGTTCTTATTAATTAATGGTACAGAGGGGGCGGCAGGCTGGGCTTTCTTTTCGAATTTTGTCATATTCTTCTACTGCTTTTCTTTTCTGATGCATGTACGCACCTTACCCCCAGTCTTGGGGAGAAAATATATATATATATATATATATTATATATATATATATATATATATATATATATATAAATATATATATATATATATATATATATATATATATATATATATATATATATATATATATATAAGATTTTATGGATTTGCCACAGGCGTATGATAGAGTTAATAGAGAAAGCTATGGCAGTGTTAGTGATATATGTGTTGGTGGCCAGGCTGAGTAGAATCAAGTGGCTGAGAGATAGTAAAGCGTGATGGCAAAAACAAATGGAGATTGAAAGTGATTGGCTAATGAAAAAGGAAAGTGATGGGTGTGTTTGTATGGATGGAGTCAGAGTAGAGGCAGGAAGACGGGGAAGGTGTTAGAGTGTTGGCAGAAGAGGGTTGAACGCCACCACTTATCATATGCGTGATCTGCACGACAGTGATCTGAAAGGAGGACGTGATAGAGGGTTATGGGTGTCATACAAAGAGGGTTTGAAAATGGCGTGATATGGTGAGTTATGGTTGCTAAACAGTGATCAGCTAGGTGTGGTTCTCATTGCGTATGATTGACAACTGAAATTTAGTGTCACCAGTTAAATATTTAGGATATGTGTTGGATGAAAGGGAACGGATGATACAGAGGATATGATGTATAAGGAAGGTGGCTGGTGCTGGTAAATGTTGGTGGACGGTAAAGGACAGTGCTATAGAGATCTTATGGTACCTGTGTTAATGTAAGTAGTGATTCTGGTCTGGAATAAAATATAGATCTAAGTCTATTAGCTCATTCAGATGGGACGTTATTTCACTGAGGCAAATCAATTGGGTGATAGAAGAAGAATGAAATACAAAATGAGCCGGACATATCTCAGAAATTCTGATGTTGATATTGTGAGAGAATAAATGAAAGTACATTTGAGATGGTTTGTGGTCTTATGAAGCATAGACAGTAGTCAGGCTGATCAGCAAATATAGTGAGCCAGTGTATATTAGAATCAAACCAGCTGGGAAGACAAAGAAAAGTAGATTTGAATCAAATGAAGTCATATCAGAAAATTAATGAAGTTTAACAAACAGAATAAGATGCTATAGTGAAGTGAATGGAGGGCCCCTGGCGAGAACACCGTTTAACCCCACCTGGGTCGAGATAAACCTTGACGATATCCCATAGTGAGGGTCAGTGCGGTGTCAACTAGGGTAGATTTTCTGAGGTCGCATTCTCACTAATAGGCATAGAGGGGGCAGGCTGGGCTTTCTTTCGACTTGTGTCATATTCTTCTGCTACTTTTCACTTTCCGGTACATGCTCCACGCACCTTTAAGTCTTGAGGGAGGAAGAAGGAAGATAAATAATAATAATAAATAATAATAATAATAATAAAAAAAAAAAAAATAAGAATAAAAATAATAATAATAAAAATAATATGTAATAAAATATATATATATATATATATATATATATATATATATATATATATATATATATATATAACTATACTATAACTATATATATATATATATATATATAGCAATAATATATATATATATATATATATATATATATGTATAAGTGTGTGGAAATTAAGTTTCAAAAGTCCTTTAAGTATCAATAATAATAAATATATAAAAAGAACTATATTTGATATAATGTCACTGCTAAGGATGATATAGATTAAATTGTATTTGCTAACTCACTTTGCACTCTTCTATTAAATCTGTACTTACCTTGTGAAAACATCTTTAAAAAACAGACTAACTGGAAATTGTATTACGATGACTATACTTCAAATATGGAAATTTCAGGCCAGTGTTGAGACCCATGACTGATTTGCTGTACCGAAGGACCTTACGATTTATGTTTTCTCAAATGTAAGCGGCTCTCTGGCACAAGTGTTCTAGGAAATTTGTTGTGTTTGTTTGTGGCTGATATTTGTCAATCTTTCCTTGCGAAAAATTTAAAACGCATTATGGTGGCTATTAAAAAAATAGAGAAAACACAATATATGTTGGTAAAATTCAGGTATTACGATATGAATCATTAAGTAAATTATAATATTTGCTTCATGCAAGGTGTCTTGTTACTTTACATATTTCAGAGTGACCTTTTTAAAAAGTAATAAATTTACTTACTCTAAATAATATATTATTTCATTCACAAGATTGAATATGGTCTTTCGTTCTGTTTCTCCAACATCATTCCCATACAGCATAACTTGTGAACTGAAAGCAGGCAGTTTAAGTCTCGAAAATAGAAGTTCCTTTACAGTGTGTTTGATAGTGGGTGTAGAAGTTTTATCGCAATAATCATGTACACTTGACTGCAAGTTAGAAGCAAAGGATGAAACCTTAATAATATAATATGGGAATATGATATGCATATAAGATCGCAAAGAATATTGCACTCATAAGTCATAATTATTTTATTATAGTTACTATTAACTTTTTTGCATACAAAAGCCACTTTTCCATTTTTTAAGATTATTTCTTCAATAAACAATATTGTTATTTTATCAAAGTGATTTATCAAAGTAATTTTTTCTAATGTGACATAATGTTTGATTTTTATTCAAAAATTTGCAACTACATCTACAACATAGAAACTTATGCCTCTCACCTTCTCAGCAACTGGTTTTTCACAAACATTTTCAATAAGTTGCTCACACTCAGATTCACTGACTGCAGTACTGGGTAAATCAATGTCAGTTGGAACAGAAATATGAATCCCAGAAACATCTTCATAACCTACCATTACATTACATGTTTATATATATATCTATAAAAATTTATATATATATATATATATATATATATATATATATATATATATATATATATATATATATATATATATATATATATATATATATATAATAACATATATATATATATATAATATATATATATATATATATATATATATCATCCTCATTTTCCCCAGAAAAAGAGTGATGAAAGAGTGTGTTAAAGTCGAGAAGCCACATCACCCACCGCTCCCTCTGCCTAACCAGTGAAGACTCGTCGCAGTCAGAAAAAGCCCTGCAAACTAGAGCTTCACTATGGCATATCGTCAATGTGAGGGTTATCCCTGGCCCAAGTGAAACCCAATATGTCCTAAAAACCTCTATATCGCACCTTTATTCTCGCACTCTGTGAAATCTCACTCCTCTTAAGTTTTATCATTGCGACCAATCACTTTCTTCCGGTCTGCCCCAACCGATCGACCATACTATGACCAGCAGTAACCAACTATCGTTATATGACAAACAAATCTCAGCTGTGCATGCTCATTTACCTCTTTCAACACGCAACTCTACAACCGTTCATTCTGGCTACTGTTCTTTCACATAATATTACGCCTAAAGACATATATATGTATATATAATAATAACCTTAATAATAATAGCAATTTGTATATATAGTAAATAATAATAACCTTAACCCATATAATGTAACTATATATATATAACAACATATGTATATATATATATATATATATATATAACAATATATATATATATATATACATATATAAATAAAAAATAAAAAATTTTAAACTCATGAATGTTGTTCTATTAATAGCTTACGGAAAATACCTTACTTTTTAATTTTGTCTCTATATGGAAAATTTCTCAAGACATTGATCTGCCCGCAAAAATGTTACATCTGTGATAATACAGAAGGCGTAAATTCTTCATAATAGGCTTTTTGTGAATAGATATCAACAAAGGGAGCACAATAGAAAATTAAGAATAAAAACATGCCATCTTGACATAAAGAATCATTCATTCAGCAATAGAGTTGTTAATTTTTTGGAATGGTTTTGCCACAGGAGGTGGTTGAGTACAACTTATTGGCAACATTTAAGAAAGGATTGGAAAGGTATATTGATGGTTTGGGTATAATATAGAATATTTTGACTAAGCCAAGTTGCGGGTTACAGTAGTACAGTACAGTACAGTACAGTAGTTATTAGAGTTAAACTGCATGTTTCCGACTATAGCAAAGTTATCAAAGCTTGTAGTGCGGTTAGCATGTACTTTAGCTATAGTTTTTTCTTTAGTGGTAGACTTTGTGTCTATTATATAAGTTACTGACAAACCTTAGGGTGCTCTGTGATTTTGGATGTGCATGTTGACTGGGAGAGTCTCAATAGGCCCATGTGGCTTCTTCCTTTCTATATTTCCAATGTTCTAAACATTTACAATAACTCAATCAACCATTAAAATATAAAACTTCATATAATTTTGATATCATTTTTGTTAATTAAAAGTTTCTAGTTTTAGTACAGTAATTTATTCAAAAAGACACAGGAACTAAATTATTACCTTATTTTCATCTTTGTATATGGTAATTCTTAAGATTTATGGTAAAAAATTATTTTATTAGGAATTTAGTAGTAGTAGTGGTAGTATTAGTAGTAATATCTCATATATATATATGGTCAATGATCATAAACTTTATTGGAAATGCAAATGCATGGCAAATGAGCATTTGTCTAAGTTTTTCCTCACATTGTGAGTGCTGAGAATATATCAGTACCAATCATAGGTTAGGAAATACAATGAACAGAGCTTCCTCTTTAGTAAGATGTTCATGTTTTATACTTTTGTATCTTAAATATTTAGTGCCAAATCTTATGAATTTTAATAATACTATTTATAATAATTATTATTAAAATTCATAAGGTAATTTAAGATACAAAAGTATAGAACATGAACATCTTACTACAGGAAGCTCGATTGGTACTGGTATATTCTCAGCACTCACAATGAAATGAACATGCTCATTTACCATCTATATTTAAGAAAGTTTGTGATCATTGTCTCTCTGATGTGCCACTTCTGCTAATAATAAATTCACAATAAAATAATTTTTTGGAAAAAATATAACATGAGTATGGACCATAAATCTTAGAACCACCATCTAGGTAATAATTAATATTTAGTTCCTAAACTCGAATATAAAATTGCTGTGCTAAGGCTTTAATTAACAAAATGATATCCAAAGTATTTGGTTTATGTTTAATGGTTGATTATTTAGTGTGTAAATGTTTAAGTACATTAAACTATAGACAGGAAGAAATACATGAGTCACAGAGCACCCTAAGATTTGTCAGTAACTTATATAATATACACAAAGTCTACCACTAAAGAAAAAACTATAGCTAAAGTACATGCTAACCACACTACAAGCTTTGATAACTTTGCTATAGTCGGAAACATGCAGTTTAACTCTAATAACTACTGTACTGTACTACTGTAACCCGCAACTTGGCTTAGTCAAAATATTCTATATTATACCCAAACCATCAATATACCTTTCCAATCCTTTCTTAAATGTTGCCAATAAGTTGTACTCAACCACCTCCTGTGGCAAACCATTCCAAAAATTAACAACTCTATTGCTGAATGAATGATTCCTTATGTCAAGATGGCATGCTTTATTCTTAATTTTCTTATTGTGCCCCCTTGCCACCTATCCACAGTCTACTATGAAGAATTTATTGGCCTCTGTATTATCAATAGATGTAAACATTTTGTATAGACTTGTATCATGTCCACTCTGAGAAATTTTCCATATAGAGACAAAATTAAAAAGTAAGGTATTTTCCGTAGCTACAATATGAACAACATCTACATGTTTTATAACCTTTTTTATCAAAATTTTTTTAATTTCATATATATATATATATATATATATATATATATATATATATATATATATATATATATATATATATATATATATATATATATATATATATATATATATATATATATATATATATATATATATACATATAAATACTTTGGTCAATATTTGAATCAGTTCATATTTTCTGAAAAAAGTAGTTCCGTTATCATTATTCCATTTTGTGAAAAGAAAAGTAACAAAGTGCTGTTACTCTGTTACTTTTAGCTTTTGACTATGACATTAATTACGGTATCTTAGGTAATATTGGTTTGTGTATATTAAATTTTCAACATTATCATTATTATTAAAAAACATACCCTCATTATGTAAGACCCTAGCGCACTCAAGACTTAGTCCCTTTACATCCACCACGATTTAATTGCACCACCCACCTTACTGACATTCACAACTTTCCTGCTACACTCTGCCATCATCAAAATTTCCCTTTTCATCAACATATTTACTAAATAAATAAACTCAGACATTGTTCAGCTGCTCACCATCAAAAATAACTTCACACCAGGGCTGTCTCGCTCACAGCCATATCCTTACTCTTATTTACGTTTACCTTCAAACCCCTCCTTTTCCACACCCTGCCAAATCTCTCTACCAATCCTCTCAAACTCTCTCAGATTCGCCACAAAACTAAATCATGCCATATAATAGGTGGAGGCAGCCTCCCACTCTCTTGAATTCTCCATCATTCTTAGAACACCATCCCCTGCCACCCCCACCTCTAATTCTTTCATAACCCCATCCATATAAAAATTGAATAACCAAGAAGACATAGCACATTCCTGCCTCACTCTTCTATTAATATTAAAACAATCACTTTCAACTCCATTTATTCTTACACAAGCTTCACTATCGTCATACATACTTTTGATTTCATTCAGAAGTTTACCACTAATACCATATATCAATAGTACCATAGAGCTTCCTATTAATCATATCATACGCCTGTTTGCCACCAAAAACCTAAATACAATTCTTCTTCCTCTCTCATTTCTCAATCATTTGTTTCAATGTAAAGATTTGATACACATCATCTACCACTTCTAAGCGCACTTTGTTCTTCACAATCAGCCCTTCAGTCACTCATCTTTTGACCAAAATACCAGTATATATCCTCCTATACACTTAATAAATATAAATTCCTACAGTTCCCCTTATCTCCTTACCCTTATATAAGGGTACTATTACTACTCTCTCTTCAATCCCTCGGAACTATACCATCCACTTAAACACTTTGTTTTCTTTAAAATCAATAAATCACCATATTGTCTCAGATTCTTTGATCATTTCACCAGTAATTTCATCTATACCTCAGATTTACCATTCTTCAACTTTCTCAAATAACTATACCTCCTCCATACTAATGACCTCATCCCCGAAATACCTATTTCTTCTTACATCAAACTCACGCATTTACTATCACCTCTTCATTATTTCGCCAATGTTATGTAGATTTTCGAAGTTCCCACCACAGTCACATTCATTTCATCCAGTTACGAAAATACCATGGTATTCGACTATTCTATGACTAGATTCCCCTTATTCCTTTTATATATATATAGCATATATATATATATATATATATATATATATATATATATATATATATATATATATATATATATATATATATATACTTTATATAACTTATATAATATATATATATATATATACAGTATATATTATATATATATATATATATATATATATATATATATATATATATATATATATATATATATATATATATATATATATATATATATATACGGTATATATATATATATATATATATATATATATATATATATATATATATATATATATATATATATATATATATATATATATATATATATATATATATTTTATATATATTTATTTACCTCTTTTTCTATATATTAGTTATTTAGCTTCACTTGCTATTTCACATGTATAAGTTATTTTTCTTTTCAAACAAACAATATTAAAACATTTTATTTTAAAGCAATAAAGGAACCTATAATTACATTAAAAAAAAACACTACTATGGACTATTTGCTATGCCCATGTGTTCTAGGGCCACCCAAGCTTTCACTCTGTCCTGGAGCCTTTTTCAAGAGTAGAATGCGTGCAGAATCGAAGGAAGTCCAAATTCGAAGAGGTTTATTGTTGATATTCAGTATGCATTTTTTAAACTGGTTGGATGATTTTAAACAGTTGTTAATTATATGATCTATTTTGTGTTCGCCTTCTTGTTTGTTGTAATTGTGATTGTTTTTAATACAAAAAGGGATTGACGTTACTGCTGTGCTTTGGGGGATGGAGATGTCGTTTTAGTAAAATATTATTTGAATGTAATAATATTATTTCCCAAAACACAACAATAACTACAATCCCTGCATATAGATGTCGTTTTAGTAAAATATTATTTGAATGTAATAATATTATTTCCCAAAACACAACAATAACTACAATCCCTGCATATAGCCTATATAAAATCCCTTGTCACCACTGTCCCCTACAATATAATGGGGAGACAATAAACCTCAAAACACGAAAATACCAACACCAACAGACAACCTAAACTCAGGACTTCCAAATCACAGTTCTTCTGCAAATCACACAATAAACATACAAAACATGTCCCCCATCAATCACATTAAAAACACCAATAAAAGAAAAATTATTGAATTCTTCTGTACTAAAAATCAATCACAATTACAACAAACAAGAAGGCGAACACAAAATAGATCAAATAATTAGCAACTGTTTAAAATCATCTAACCAGCTTAAAAAATGCATACTGGATAACCAATAATAAACCTCTTCAAATTTGGACTTCCTTCGATTCCGCATGCAATCTACTCTTGAAAAAGGCTCCAGGACGGAGTGAAAGCTTGGTTGGCCCTAGAACACATAGGTATAGCAAATAGTGCACAATAGTGTTTTTTTAATGTAATTAACTTCCTTTATTGCTAAAATAAAATGTTTTAATATTATTTGTTTGAAAAGGGGTTAAAAATAACTTATCTACATGTGAAATAGCAAAGTGAAGCTAAATAACATATATATATATATATATATATATATATATATATATATATATATATATATATATATATATATATATATATATATATATATATATATATATATATATATATATATATATATATATGGGGAAATGTGTCACATGGGGTAAAATGAGTCAGTTTGTAATATGTAATATATTTTAATAATGGAAACCATTAGGAGTTTCCAATTATGGTTTTTAGTTAGTTTAATAATTATATTAAATTATTTTGTAGTTATTTAATTAAATAAATGACAATTATAACTCAAAAAAATTTCCCCACTTTCCAATAATGTAATTTTTAAATTTTCAACAAAAATTGTAAGACTTCCAGAGTCTTGAAGAGTGAAGCTTTCAAAAATTCCAATTAACACCATAAAGAACAGTGTAAAGGTAAGACTTTTCATCTAAATAATTGTACATTTATATGTTAGTTTGTAAAATATTTAAGGTTTTCACTTTTGGGGTAAAATGAGTCACTATATCTTTAACTATAAATAACCTTTTTTTATTGTTTTTAATAATATTTTCCCTTTATTGTTTATCTATTACCTATATTTAATGTCTTTGATATAATTTGATAATCAATTGACAACATAGCTTATTTCCTCTCTGCAGATGCCCAGAAAGTACCAGTACCAAAAGAAGGTAGGTGTCAGGTGACTTATGTACACCCAAGAAGACATCTTACAGGCAATTATTGATGTTGAAGAGGGTGCAGGTATCCGCGATACCACCAGAAGATACAATCTGACATATGAAACCCTTTCAAGAAGGATAAGAGGTGAAGTTCAAAACCCCGGAAGAAGTGGTTGAGGTACAGTCTTTCTGAGTTGTGAGGAGAGGTGTCTCACGGAACAGCTAATACTCCTTAGCATGAAAAAAACTAATTTTTTTGTAAAATAATTTGTTTAATTAGTATAAAATAATAAAACTTCTTCTTTTTTTAATAATATTAGGTGTTTTAAAAGCAATATATAAAAAATTTATGAAAATAAAATTTTATACTTTTCTACAAATATCTATGCTTAAAAATGATCATAAAATATAAGTTAGACTTGTTTTTCCCTACCCAAAATAATTTTACAACACCTTTAATACTTGTTTTAAATTTATATATTAATAAAAATACTAATGTACAATCAGTAGAGAAATAATATTCAATGACCTATTATCCCCCAGCAGAGTGACTCACTTTCCCCCATTTCAATTTTTGGCCACTTGCATTTTTCAAAAATTTACTAAAAATATTTAAGTTAAAATTTTTAATATTTTCGTCATGGTATAACATTAAGGAAGGTTTAAATTTGAGAAAAAACATTTACATATGGATGTAACTTGAAATTTCGATTTTTCATGACTTCACAAAAAAAAAAAAAAAAAAATAAATTTTGGCCAAATTTTCCCACATTTTATAAATATATATATATATATATATATATATATATATATATATATATATATATATATATATATATATATATATATATATATATATATATATATATATATATATATATATATATATATATATATATATATATATATATATATATATATATATATATATATATATATATATATAGATATATTTATATATTAGTACCGTAAATGGGTTATTTTTTTCCTAAATCGTACTCTGAAGTGGGTTTTTGTTTATACAAATTTATATAAGAAAGTTTTTTGATACCGATGCTGATACCATATGCTTTAAATTCTCTCTGAATGTCAATACTGATACCGACCACTACTACTATTCACAAATTCCCTGATATCGATGCTGATACTGATACCTCAAAAATTGGTTGATACCAATGATACCGATATACCATGTTATTGGTGCATCCCTAATATATATATATATATATACCGGTTATATATATATATATATATATAATATATATATATATAACATATATATATATATATATATATATATATATATATATATATATATATATATATATATATATATATATATATATATATATATATATATATATATATATATAAATTTATTTTATTTTAAGACACTAAATAATATTATAGTAATGCCTTAGTAATTAGAAGGTGGTGAAAATTACTTGAGATTTAGCATATAATATAAAATATAAATCTTAGTAACAAAAGCTTTCGACAGAATCATGGCCCTCTTTCAGCTGTTTCTTATGTAAGACTACAATATAAAATTAAAATTAATAAAATATTTGAAATCATTGTAGTTTTCTTGTTAGTTGACAAAACGTGAGTAATTTAAAATGTTGTGTAGTGATTAGTTTGTAAATTGAAATTATCAGTGTTGTTTATACAAAATGATTCAGAAATTTTCCTAAGGTGTAAGTTATCAATGTGAATAATGGGTGTCATGTGGTTTATATCTATAGTGTGATTGTGTGTGGATCTATGAATGGTGAGAGCAGAGTTAGGATTGTCAAGTTGTAGGTCGTATATTAAATTGGTATTTTCGGTGTGTGAGGTCATGTGTTTTTTTAATGTATGTGTTGTTACAGTTTAGACATGGAATCTTGTAAACACATTGAGGATTGGTAACATTGTTGTGTGTGTGGGGTTTGAGGATTTTTTTTAAAGGCAGAATGTTGGAAGAAGAAATTTGTATAGAGTTAGGAAGGAATTGTTTAATATGTTTGTGAATATGTGAGGGTAAAGGGAGAAAAGAAGTGTGATTTCTGTTTTTTTTTGTGTTTTGTGTATTGTAATAGTGGATTTGGCTCTGAGTAATGCGGAGTTGATGATGTGATGTGGGTAAGATAATTTCAAAAAGGTGGAAAAGATGAAATCAATTTCAGTTTGTAAGTATAAAGGGGAACAAATTCTTAAAGCTCTTAGAAAAAGGGATGATAATGTACCTAATTTTGTGTTGATAGGATGGGATGAGAACCAATGTGTGTAGTAAGGGTTGGCAGTGGGTTTTCTGTAGATGGAAAATTGTAAGGTATTGTCAGTCCAAATCATCAAAGTATCAAGAAAAGGAAGGGTATTGTTAGTGGAATTTTCAATAGTAAATTTTATGTTAGGGCGTATGTTATTGATGTGTGTAAGAATATCTAAAGGATTGATGTTAAGGGGAACAGCAGCAAAAACAACCCTTTAGATATTCTTACACACATCAATAACATACACCTTAACATAAAATTTACTATTGAAAAATCCACTAACAATACCCTTCCTTTTCTTGATACTTTGATTATTTGGACTGACAACACCTTACAATTTCCCATCTACAGAAAATCCACTGACAACTCTTACTACACACATTGGTTCTCATCCCATCCTATCAACACAAAATTAGGTACATTATCATCCCCTTTTCCACCTTTTTGAAATTATCTTACCCACATCACATCATCAACTCCGCATTACGCAGAGCCAAATCCACCTATTACAACACACAAAACACAAAAAACAGAACTCACACTTCTTTCTCCCTTTACCCCCACATATTCACAAACATATTAAACAATTCCTTCCTAACTCCATACAAATATCTTCTTCCAACATTCTGCCTTTCAAATAAATCTTCAAACCTCACACACGCAATAATGTTACCAATCCTTAATGTGTTTACAAGATTCCATATCTAAACTGTAACAACACATACATTGGAGAAACACATGACATCACACGCCAAAAATACCAACATAAATATGACCTACAACTTGACAATCCTAACTCTGCTCTCACCATTCATAGATCCACACACAATTACACTATATATATAAACCAGATGACACCCATTATTCACATTGATAACTTACACCTTTGGAAAATTTCTGAATCTTTTTGTATTAACAACACTGATAATTTCAATTTACAAACTAATGACTACACAATAGATCCCATCTTAAACAACATTTTGAGATATGGATTGTGTCTCTTCTAGGGCTGGCCTATATTTGATATATATATATATATATATATATATATATATATATATATATATATATATATATATATATATATATATATATATATATATATATATATATATATATATATATATATATATATATATATATATATATAATATATAATATATATTTAATTATATATATATATATATAATATATATATATATATGGTCAGCGTCTGGATTGTCCGTCATATGTATCTTAAAAACTATTAATGCTACAGTAAAATGGAATACATTGCTGGTCCAATTTCAGAGCTGAAAATGTAAAAAAAAAAAACTACAATAGCTACAGCGAAAAGGAATACATTTTGGAATCTGGTAAAAAAAAAAATAAAAAAATAAAAAAAATTATTGTTAATAATTATAGTAATATGATTAAAAGGCCTATTTAGATGGTAAAAGGCCTATTTAGAGACCTTTTATTGGTTTCTCGTTAAAATAAATAGACTTTCTATTAAATTTTGCTTTTTTTTTATTACTAGAATACCCAAGGGTATACCGCCTCGATGGCAGGAGTCAGGGTCTCTCAGCCTTCGGGAACTACGGGGTAGGATTATTTCCCCCCTCCGGGGAGGGTCTGACCCCGCTCTTTTTAAGGTATTTGGGTGTCGCGGGGGTTCCTCCGCCCCTCCCCTACGGGGTATGGAAAACATCCCCCCCTATGTTCCCCGTCGGCTCGAGCCCCCTAGTGTGCCGTATAAAGCAACATTTAATAGAAAGTATTTATTTAACGAGAAACCAATAAAGGTCTCTAAATAGGCCTTCTAATCATATTACTATAATTATTAACAATAATTTTTATTTATGTTTTTTTACAGTTTTCCTATGTGAAATTTTACCGATTCAAAAATGTATTCCTTTTCGCTGTAGCTATTGGAGTTTTATATATATATTTATTTTTATTTTTTTATTTTTTTTGTTTCAGCACTAAAGTGGACCAGCATTCAGCAATGTATTCCGTTTTACTGTAGCATTAATAGTTTTTAAAAGATACATGACCAGACAATACAGACAATGGCATATATATATATACATATATATATATATATATATATATATATATATATATATATATATATATATATATATATATATATATATATATATATATATATATATATATATATATATATATATATATATATATATATATATTCTTTTTTTCTCTATATTTTTTTTTCTTTCTTTCTTTCTTTCTTCACCTTCCTCTTTGCCCCAAGATTGGGGGTAAAGGTGCTGTACAAACATCGGAAAAGAAAAGCAGTTGGAGAACACTGACAAACGTCAGAAAGAAAGCCCAGCCTTACCACCCCCTCTGTACCATTAATTAGTGAAATCGTCACAGACAGAAAATCCACCCTAGGCATCATGGGACCGCGACGGACCCTCACTATAGTAAATCGTCAATGTAAGGGTACTCTTGGCCCAGGTGGGCTACAACCATGCCCCCATACAAAGCCCCGCCATTCTCCCTATCATACACCTTTCTTCTCGCCTCTACCAAACTCACATTTCTCTCCTTCAAACATTCGTTTACTGACTCAATCCACTTTTTCTTCGGTCTCCCAGCCGGTCGGTTCCCAACACACTCACCACTATACATCCGCTTAACCAACCGACTATCATTCATCCTTTCCACATGACCAAACCATCTCAACATACTTTCATTTATTCTCTCATTTACCCCTTTCTTCACACCACTCTAATACGTTCATTTTACTCACTTTATCAATTCTTCTCACACCTAGCACACCCCTAAGATTGTCCATCTGAACACATTGAACTTTAGATCTATACTTCTTATTCCAGACCATAGTCTCACACTACTATACAATAACACAGGTAACAACATACCCTCATGTAAGACTCTAGCACACTCAAGACTTAGTCCCTTTACATTCACCAACGATTTAATTGCCAGCCTTCCTGACACTAACTTTCCTACTACACTCTGCATCATCCGTTCCCTTCTCATCCAACATACCCTAAATATTTAAACTCAGACACTTGTTCCAGCTGCTCACCATCTAACATAACTTCACACTGAGGACTGTCCTCACTCACAACCATAACCTTACTCTTATCCACGTTTACTTTCAAGCCCCTCCTTTTACACACCCTGCCAAATCTCTCTACCAATCCTCTCAAACTCTCTTCAGATTCGCCACTCAAAACCAAATCATCCACATATAATAGGTAGGGCACCCTCCACTCATCTCCATTCTCCACCATTCTAACACCATTTCCTGCCATCCCCACCTCAAATTCTTTCCCATCCATATACAAATTGAATAACCAAGGAGACATAACACAACCCTGCTTCACGCTAGTAATCCTAAACCAATCACCATTGACACCATTATTCTTACACACGCTTCACTATCATACATACTTTTGATTCCATTCTGAACCTACCACCAACCATATATCACTAACACCTGCCATAAAGCTTCCCTATTAACTCTATCATACGCCTGTTGTAAATCCATAAAACCTAAATACAATTTATTCTTCTTCCCCTCATTTTCTCAATCATTTGTTTCAATGTAAAGATTTGATCACACATCCTCTTACTCCTAAACGCACCTTGTTTCTTCACCAATCAGTCCCTCAGTCACTCGACACTCTTTCGACCAAAATACCCAGCATATACCTTCCTACAACACTCAATAAACTTATTCCCCTATAATTTCTACAGTTCCCCTTTCTCCCTTACCCTTGTACAAGGGTACTATTATCTCCTCCAATCCCATGGAACTATACCCTCCATAAACGCTTTATTACACAACTTCCCAATCCAATCAACCATCTCGCCTTCGCTCTTGATCATTTCACTAGTAATTTCATCTATACCTGCAGATTTACCATTCTTCAACTTTCTCACTCTACCCATTACCTCCTCCTTACTAATAACCTCATCCCCAAAATACCTATTCCATCTTGCACCATCAAAACCACACGCATTCACTAACACCTCATCATTACTGTTAATATTGTGCAGATTTTCAAAGTGTTCTTTACACTCTCCTTACATCCATTTCATCAGTTACAAGCACCATCCCTATTCATTATTCTAAGCAGATTCCCTTATTCATTCTTAACCTTTCGCTTCCTTCAGAAGAGCTTCTATTCTCTTGTAAGTCCCCATACATCCTCCTTCCTAACTGTTCATTTACCTCTTTTTTTCTCAACGTGTGCACTTTTTAGTATTCCTTTTTCCTCCTTATATAGTTCCAAGCATCTTTTGAATCTTCATCATTTGCTTTTAGTACATTCAACCACACATCTTTTGCATCATCACCTCTTCATTCCACCATTCATTGTTAACATTCTTACTCCTACTTTAGCAAATCCACACACTTCCTTTGCACTACTAACAATTGCTTCCTTCATTTGCTTTAGATTTGCTCAGTATCAACTTGTTCACATTCAACCGTTTTACTAGACGCTCTTACATACTTATCCTTATTATCTTGCACACTTAACTTCTCCTCTTAATTTTACCTACTTCTTTTCGTAATCACCTTCTCTCCATCCAAGCCCCCACTAACTTAATTTTACATAGAACAACATAATGATCGATAATCATTCCTAAACCCCTAACTGATTTAACATCCACACATTCCAACATCTCCTTCTTCACCAACACTAAATCAATCATACTTTTCACTTCGATACCATCTCTACCTACACCAACTCTAGTATACTTATGGATACTCTTGTGTTTAAAGAAAGTATTACTTACACACATACCTCTCTCTTTCCACAAAATCCAATCACCTTCCTACCATTCTCATTTCTCCCGCCACCCCAAAACCACCATTATACCATCCCTTTTTGATCACCTATCCAACCATTCAGGTCCCCAAAACTATCAATCTGACTCCTACTCACCCCATCAGAACATCAGATTATCCCAAAAAATCGTACTCTCTTCAACGTTTCCCTCAGATGGACCATACGTCACAACCACACATACCTTGACCTTTTCAAACTTAAATTTAACCATTAGAATTCTAGGACTCACACAATCAAAGTCTACCATAGCTTCATACCACAGGTCACTCATCAAAATTGCAACTCCTTCTCTTCCTCTCTCATTCTCTTCCACACCAGCACGCACACATTTCACATCACACCACTTAATTTCACCTTTTCCTTTCATCTTTGTTTCAGTCACAGCGAGCAAATCAAATTTGCCCTTTCTAAATATATATATATATATATACCAGTATATATGATACCCAAACCATCCATATAGCTATCCAGTCTCTTCTTAAATGTTGCAATCGAGTTGCACTCAACCTCTTCTG
This sequence comes from Trachelipus rathkii, assembly GCA_015478945.1. Classification (NCBI taxonomy): domain Eukaryota; kingdom Metazoa; phylum Arthropoda; class Malacostraca; order Isopoda; family Trachelipodidae; genus Trachelipus; species Trachelipus rathkii. The sequence continues at coordinate 57,893 of JABUQX010010919.1, forward strand.
GCAAACCATTCCAAAATTAAACCCTATTACTGAAAGAATACACTTCTTATATTTCCTAAACTTTTTTAACTGAAATTGCAAAGTTGACAAATTTCTCAAATCTTCCTTGGGCTTATACTATAGTTTGATTAAAAATAAATTGAATTAACAATATTTGTAAATTTTAAAAAATTATCTAAATCGTCTGTAATATTTATTCACACAAATTTCTCTACACGAACAATTTTAAAATGTTATAATAATATACGGTATTATATTATAGCTCCTAGCTCCGGTGTCACTGAAACAAACGTGCAATTACCACAGATATTAAAAATATAAACTTTTAAGTATAGCAATCATGCAATTACTGTATTAAAACCATAAACTTTTAATTCACAAATTTGGTATCAAAATATTCTTTGAAGTTTTTTCTTACACAATTTTATAATTTTTTAAATGAATATTTTCGTTAAAAATTTAAAAAAATAAGAAAAAAAACACGAAATGAAAAGCCTAACTCTTCCTTCCGGATTCTATGTTTCGTTCATGCTCCATAACTCTTGGAAATTCCTACGCGACATACGCATGAAAAACTAGTTTATTTCTATTTGCTACTACTCTCGTTTTGTTACAGAATATTTTCAAATATAATGATTTTTATTCATATTTTACATTTTTTTTTCATCGTACTCAAAATTTATAAACAAATTTGAAGATTTACAGTGATAAAATTTGGTTGAGAACTATGATTATCTGTCTCAACAAAACTTAATTATACATTGTTGTGACGTCTCAACAACGGCTAACGAATCGTTGCATTTTCACAAATGTCTCAACAAATCCTTGGGACTCTTCTGTGACACTTTTTGCAGTGTATATATATATATATATATAAATGTATTCTACTATATATATATTTTATTAGTATTTAGTAATAATAATATATATAATAATAATATATATAATAATAATGAACATTTGTTGCTTACATGTTATAATAATATAATAATAATAATAATATATATAATAATAATAATAATATATATATATAATATATATATAATATATATAATAATATATATAATATATATATGTTTATATATATATGTTTATATATATAACAATATAATAGTACGAATAATAATAATATAATAATAATAATATAATAATATATATAATAATAATAGTATTATGTAATATATATATATATAATAATAATATATATACTATAATAATAATATATATGTATATATATATATAATAACAATAAGCAACAATAATAATATATATAATAATAATAATAATATATATATGTATATATATGTATATGGGCGAGAGAGAGGGCGGAAACAGTAATATACTGGCGTATTTGTGTTTGCGTTCGAGTTCGCTTGCAGTCATTGAAAGTCTAATAGCGGCCTAAAAAAATTCCTTTTTTCTTTTTTAATATATATATATATATATATATATATATATATATATATATATATATAACATATATATATATATATATATATATATATAATATAACTATAATGCGTCTTCTTACTATATATATATATATATATATATATATATATACTATATATATATATATATATATTTGACGTATTTTTGATACTTTAACAAAGTAACCCAATAATATCGATTTTGGTATTCAAATTTCGATAATAATATCAAAAAATCGTAAAAATAGATATTTTATAAATTTCGAAAGTTTTTTCTATAAATCAATTAGTTTTATTTAGATTTAATAATAATAATAATAATAATAATAATAATAATAATAATAATAATAATAATAATAATAATAATAATAATAATAATAATAATAATAATAATAATAATAATGATAATAATAATGACAATGATGATAATAATAATAATGATAATGATAATGATAATGATAATGATAATGATAATGATAATGATAATGATAAAGATAATGATAATGATAATGATAATGATAATGATAATGATAATGATAATTATAATTATAATTATAATAATAATGATAATAATAATAATAATAATAATAATAATAATAATAATAATAATAATAATAATAATAATAATAATAATAATAATAATAATAATAATAATAATAATAATAATAATAATAATGATAATAATAATGATAATGATAATAATAATAATAATAATAATAATAATAAT
>JABUQX010010920.1:0-15000 GCA_015478945.1 Trachelipus rathkii
GTGTTTTTAGATTATTATTTTATTATTATTATTATCTATTCATTATTTATTCATATATTATTTTATTATTATTTATTATTATTATCTTCCTATCCCAAGATTTGGGGGTGAGGTGCGTAACATGGACCGGAACAGAAAAAGTAGTAGAAGAAAAATGCACGCAAATAGAAAAGAGAGCCCCCTTTACAGCTCCCCTTTATACTCCTATGAGACAATCTGTCGCAATCAGAAAAATCCACTCTGAGGCTTCACAAATGCGACGGACCTTCACTGCGGTATCTCGTCAATGTGGGATTTATTCCCTGGACAAAGGTCTATCACCATATCCCTCGACCACACTCCGCATTCACGACTATTATGGCACTTACCTTATCGCCTCCTGGCCAACACATTTCTCTCTCATTGCATTCTTTTATTGACCTCGCAACTCCCTTTTTCCGTTCCGTCTCCAGTCGGTCGATTCGAGCACACTCACCACTATACTATCCGCTTAACCAACCGACTATCATCCATCTCTTCATATGACCAAACCACTTAATCTCTCATCGTTACGCCACACCACCAACTCTCTAATGCGTTTCATTACCGCATCGTTTAAAAAATTTTCTCACACCTAACACGCCCCTAATGATTGTCCATCTGAACACTTGTACCTTAGATCGTATACCTCTTATTCTAGACCATAGTTTCACACTTGCATTACACAAGTAACAACATACTTCATCGAAATTCCTAAGCGCACTCAAGACTTAGTTCCTTCACATGCCACCAAGGATTTAATTGCACCAGCCATCTTCCTATGCATTCACAAATTTCCTACTACATTCTGGTTCATCAGTGTCCATTTTCATGCCAGCATATTATTCTAAATATTTACCCGACAGAGCACTTTGCTCACGTGCTCAATATCTAACGTGATGTCACACCTCGGACTCTCCTCACTCATTAAATAACCTACTGCTTATCTACGTTTACTTTCAACCCTCCCATTTTACATACCTTGCAAATCCCCTACCAAAACCTCTCAAACTCAAATTCAGATTTCACCACACAAAATACCAAATCATCCGCATGACAATAAGTATGGCACCTCCAGCTCTCTTCCCTACTCCATCAGTCCTAATACCCTCCTCACCACCACCACTTAATTCTTTCATAACCTTCACATATAAGAAAATGAAATAACAAAAGAGCATGCCACATACCTGTCATACTCGTCTATTCAATATAAACCAATTACTTTCCGGCGTCCCGCTTATTCTTACAATCGCACGCTTCCTTTCGCCATACATACCTTTAACTTTCCATTCAAGAAGACTGAAAACTACACCACACTATCACTAACACCTGCCACAGAGCTCTCTTTAATCCTGTCATAAGACGCTGTTGCAAATCCAGAAGAACCTAAATTTATTAATCATCTCTCATCTCTCAAATACATTGTTTCAAATGTAAAAAATGATCACACATCCTGCTAACGATCTTCTAACGTCCTTATTCGTACACAATCAGTCCTTCAGTCATCGAAGCCTACTCTGTTCAACAAAGATCCCGCATATATGCTCCTACAAAACTCAGATAAACAATTTCCCTATAGTTTCTACAGTTCCTCTTACCCTTATATAAAGGTTACTTTTATAGCTTCTCTCCAATCCCTCGGAACTAACCCTCCATAAACACTGTTACACTACTTCAATCTATTCAATCACGCATTCTCACCTCCATTCCTTGATCCATTTCCCCAGTAATTTCATCTAATGCCTCCAGATTTTTACATTGCTTCAACCAAATCCTAAACTAAATTACTTATTATTCTTATTGATCACAAAACCCACATACATTCAGTATCATCTCTTCATCACCCAGTTTAATGCAATTTTCGAAGTGTTTCATACACTCCGACACACCAAGACAACACCTACCTACACCATCACACACACATAATATATATATATAACATATAATAATAATATATATATTATATATATATATATATATTTATATATATATATATATATATATTATATATTATATATTATATATATATTATTATATTTATATACTGTATATACTATAATATATTATATATAATATATTATAATTATATATATATATATATTTATATATTATATATATATATATATATATATATATATATTATATATATATATATATTATATACTATATATATATATATATATATATATAATTATAAGCTAGTGAACGCCACGATTTTGGAGGTCGGTCTATTTTTTGACCACCCTGATTTTTATTTACCTTGACCTTTTTGGCCTTGACCTTTTGTGGGCAACCTGAATTTTTGAGCCCTAATTTTTACCTGCCCTTCGACCTTTTTTTGGCCTTCGTAATGTGTTTTGGCCTTGTATTTTTTGCCTTGACCTTCTTGACGCCCCCTTCGAAGAAGGGGCTTGCTAGAATGGATGCAAAGGCAGTCCGTCGTACGGATCTCCCTCTATGTTTTGGCCTTGTCAATTTTTTTGAACTTGTAATTTTTTGGCCTTGACCTTTTTTGGCCTTCGAAGAAGGGGCTTGCCAGACACCATGGGTCAATTTTGGCCCACGCTAATTTTTGGCCTTGTAGCTTTTTGATGTCTTGACCTTGATATTCTGACCTTGATATCCTGACCTTGATACCATTTCTGACCTTGATACCGTATCCTAACTTGAACGCCTGTATGTATCGTTCCTAATTTGAACGCATGTAGGTAACGTTAATTATTTGGGCACACGCCTACACACACACACACACACCCGGCCATGACTCCCTACTTTACCCATCCTTCCTGCTCCTCCCAAGAGTCTTATTGACTCAACCCTTACCGTCTTCACCTCTTCGAGTTCTATCCGCGTTATAATTCAAAATATATAGACCCAGATGGAATACGACCGCTTACCACTCTGACAAGTTTATGACCTTTAGCCTACACATCCACGCTATGATTTGAGAGAATACATAATTTAATTTTCAAGTCTACATAAGCGAGCCCGAGGAATCCCAATAATAATTATAATAATTATAATAATTATAATAATATAATAATAATTTATATAATATAATAATAATATGAATAATAATCAATAATAATATAATAATAATATAATATAATAATAATAATTATAATAATAATAATATAATAATTGATATATAATATATTATATAATATATTATATTATATATATATTATAACTATATAATATATATAATATATAGTATATATTCGTAAAGTTTTTGTGTCTTACATTTATATAACCTATTCTTTTCTTATTGAAAAAACGAGAAAAGAGAGAGAAGCGATGAGAGAGAGAGAGAGTAGAGAGAGAGAGCCACAATAATAATAAGTTATAATAATTCATAATATATATATATATATATATATATTAAGTGTTTAACATTCGATAGAAATTTGCATATAGATATATATTATAATATATTATATAATATTATATATATCTATATATATATTATTATAATATATATATATATATATATTATATATATATATATATATAATATATAGTTATATATATTATAATATATATATAGGGTAACGAAGAGTAGAGAGAGAGAGAGAGAAGAGAGAGAGAGGAGAGAGAGAGAGAAGAGAGAGAGAGAGCGAGAGAGGAGAGAGAGACAGACTTATTTGTTCTGCGGCGCGACTTATTCGACGCCAGCGCTACTGTGCTATCATGTTCTCCAGCTCTTTAAATATCGAAGATTTATTTTTTATTTTAAGCTTTTTTCATTTTTATTTTAAATTAATTTTAATTATTTACGTATTGTAATTATTTTTATTTTTAGATTATTTTTAATTATTTTATTTTTGTTATAAGGTCTCTCGTCTCGAGAAGCACCACGTGGAACGTTATTTTTATTATCAAGTCTAGATAAGCGTGCACGTGGAAACCCAATAATAATATATATATAATATATATATATATATATTATATATATATTATATATATATAGTATATATTATATATATATATATATATATATATAATATTTAATATTATATATACTCTATAATACTCACCAATACACACACACCACAACAGCGCACAAACCGTCTAGACTACTTATACACACGTTATAGCGCTCGGCTACTTGTACACACATACACACACTTAATACACATCACACACACACATCACCAGCTCGGCTTACCTTAATGAACCTTTCCACGCTTACACTCAACTCCATAGACACTTACACTTACCCATAAACACTTACACTCCCATAGACACTTATACATCACAAAACACACACACTCACATACCATACACATATGAACTTATACGCACTTACACTGCACAAATTCACTTACACTAGAGCCATATACCACTACACTCCACGCACAACACAGATAACTTAGCACCACACACATACACACACCTCGTCACATACAACACACACACACACACTACACAATATGGACACTTATAAGCCACTTGCACTTACATAGACGACTTACACTTCACACTTACACACATACACTATGTCACTTATACACATAACACACTACACATTATGATAATAACCGATAGACACTTAGCTCACACATAAGACATTTACACTCACCCATAGGCACTTACACTTACACACACACACAGATAACAACACAGATTCACACCCACACACAGATACCCTTACACTTACACACACACGACTCCTCGTATTTTGATGGCTCAGCTTTGTTGGCTCAACTTTGTCTGGCTTCAACTTTGCATGGTTCAAGTTTTGTTTGGCTCAACTTTGAGTGCTCTATTTGTTGTTCAACTTTGAAGCTTCAATACTTTGAATGACTCATCTTTGATGGTGTCATCTTTGATTACCACCTATATTGATAGATTCATTCTTCTGGATGAAATCATCTTTGGTCGTTTTCATCTTTGATTGGCTCATCTTCTACCAACATCAAAAACAGAGTTAATATTAATGTCTTTCCTAGGATCATAAGCTTCCCCACCAGGGCACAGCAATGAGCCCTCCCCGAAAAGGATGGCACCGGCACCCGCATGGTGCGATCAAGGCGCGTTCCCGCCGTCGCGTGCGGCCGCAGGCGCAATATTTCCGGTCCCCGCACGCCGCGTGCGCCCGCAGGCGCATATTTCCGCGTTTCCCGCCCGCCGCGTGCGCCCGCAGGCGCAATAATTCCCGCACGAATAAAATATACTATATATGGAGTCATTCATTTTATTTCTACTTTAAACATTTTTTATTAAAACATGTTTCGGGATCCTAAAACTGTAACTCATTACCAGACCCTTTATTATTATCTTAACCACATATTTCAGTGGAATTCTAATACCGGTCTAAGACTTAAAAATTTGCCTTTCAAATATGAAAATATAATCATTCATTTTTACTTCATACTTAAACATTTTTTATTAAAACATTAAGCATTACAACCTTAAAGAATAAAAACCCGTAAATCACATAACTCAATTGCTTAGCAACAGAGGAGAGTAAGGCCTTTTGTTTTACCGCTTTAACTCATATGTTTTAACTCATATATTTTATTAACATTTTTTATTCTTTTATAATTTTTTTTAACTTAATACTTTTTTAATTTATAAATTTTTTAAAAATTGTATGTAAGGAAGAAAAAGCCAGAGTGGCTGATGATATAATCATTTTATTTTACTACAATTGTACAAAATTTTATTCAAAACATATACTTTACATACTTAAAGCAGTAAATCAGTTGAAATCAATAGAGGTGTTACATAGCAAACAGGGGATTGTTGCTTTTTGTTTTATCTGCTTCTATACTGCTTTTAACTCACATTGTTTTACTGCTTTACTGCTTTAACCTCTTTATATTTTACTGCTTTAACTCAAATGTTTTTACTGATTTAACTCGTATATTTATTAACATTACATACCTTAAAGCACTAAATCAGTAATCAATAGAGGTGTTACATAGCACCAAAGGGATTAAGTATGCTCTTTGTTTTACTGCTGTTACTGCTTATCTGCTTTAACTCATATGGTTTACTGCTTTAACTCATATACCTCATATGTTTTAACTTGCTTAACTCATATGTTTACTGCTTTGAACTCGTATATTTTTAATTAACATTATGTTTCTTTTTATATGTTTTATTTGTTTTAAATACTTTTTATTTTTTTATTATTATTTTTATTATTTTTATTTTATTTTTATTATTATTTTTATTTTATTTATTTTTTTTTATTATATTTTTATTATTTATACTTAGTGTTATTTACTTCATCGCCTATTGTTATTATCATTTACACAGATCAGCACACACACTCTCAACACACACAGCACCTACCACCCTAGCACCACATACATAGACATACACTACACCTACACTACACCACACACAGCAACGCCCCACTGTTCTAAACTATCAATAAGTTTTTGATGCACATAGACGTATAATTAATTAAAACCATTTGTTATAGTTTCTAATTAAATACGTCATATTTATATACTCATTCAATTATAACTAAAATTATTTCACAGTTTCTTAAAAGCTTCTATAATAAATCAATCATTATCTTTGAACAAAGAAATTTTTATTTAATTGTTAATACTTTTTGTTTATAAAATTTTATAAAATATCACGTTTTAAAATAAGTTTTTTACTAAAAGTTAAATGAAATTTTATTAAAAACATAATATTTTACGTACCTTAAAGCAATTAAATCAGTAAATCAGCAAGGCAAGCCCCTAGCAACCCTCTACACCAAGCTATGCCACGTTTTTGTTCCTCGATTGACTTACTGCTTTACATAGTCTTTAGCCATGTAAAGTAAGTATACAAATAACAAAAATCAAGTTCTTCGCTGCTGAGCATAACATGTATTTTTAATTAAAATCGTGTCTATGTTTTTATTTAAAAATAACATTTTATTTTATTTATTTTAAACCTTGATAGTTATAAAATTTATAAACAAAAAGTATTGAACAGTTAATAATAACTTCTTTGTTCAAAGATAATGATGGATTTATTATAGAAGTTTTTTTAAGAAACTTTGAAATAATTTTAGTTTATAATGAAAGAGTAAAATATAAATATACGTATTTAATTAAAACATAAAAAATTGTTTAATAAATTTAACTAAATGTCATACAAAAGAACTTATTTAATATGTTTAAACAGGGTTGTGTGTGTGTATGTGTGTGTGTGTGTGTGTTGGTGTGTGATACGGTGTATGGTGTATGTCCTATGTATGTGTGTGGTGCTAAGGTGTGTGTGAGTGTGTGTCGTGTAAGTGTGCTGTGTGTGTGTGTCTGTGTTAACTGATAATAACAATAGGCAATCGAAGTAAATAACCACTAAGCGATAATAATAAAAATAAATAATAAAATAAATAATAATGAATAAAATAAATAATAAAAAAATAAAAAATCAATGTAAATAATAAATGATAATAAAAGGTAGTAACAATTTTGAAGTTTAAAAGAAAACATATTGTTAATCAAATATAAACGAGTTATAAGCACGTAAATACATATGAGTTAAAGCATGTTAAAGCAGTAAAGACATGCAGCTTAAAGCAGTAAAGCAATAAAACAAAGCATACTAATCGCCCCTTGGTGTTAGGTCACCACCTCTTTGATTTACTGATTTATGTGGCTTTAAGTATGTAATGGTTAATATATACGAGTTAAAAGCAGTACAAACATATGAGTTAAAGCATTAAAACATATCAGTGAGTTTAAGCAGTGAAACATATTAGTTATTTCAGTGGAATCCCTAAAATTTAAGCCTACTAAACCCAGGATTGTGAGGTAACCCCTCTATTTAATCTTACTGATTTAGTTCTCTAGGGCAGGGGTTCCCAAAGTGGGTGCCGCGGCACCCTGGGGTGCCGCCAGCGGGTGCCAGGGGTGCCGGCACATTTTTTCAATTTTTTCCAAAATTTTGGAGTTAAGTAGTACAATTCGTTTTTATAATATGGCAACACCATTATTATGCATCGCCTACTATTCTTCGGCCATTTTGTGAGTCCTTGGTTTCGAATGTCTCCGGGATATTAACATTGCCAAAAAGATTCCAGTGGATTTTACGGTAACTTTGAATTATTTTCTTATTGATTATAAGAAACTGTTTAATTAGTCATTAGTGATATTAGTGCAAGAATATAATCATTAATATATTATATATATATATAATATAAATATATTATATATATATATAAATATATATATATAGTATAATAATATATATATACTCATATATGATATATATATTATATATGATATATACCATATATACTATACTATATATTATTATATTATTAATATATAATATTATATAATTATATATAGTATATATATATATAATATATATAACTGAGTATATATATATATATACTACTATATATATATATATATATATCTATATATATTATATATATTATAATATATATATATATATATATACTATATATATACTAATATACTATATATATATATATATATATATAATATATATATATATATTATATACATATATATATATATAATACATATATTATTATATATATATAATATATATACATATATAAGTATTATATATATATATATATATTAATATATATATATATATATATATATATATATATATAATATAGTATATATATATTATATTATATATTTATATGATATATTATATATATATAGTATATATATATATATATATATATATATATACCATATATTATATTATTATCTATAATACATATATAAAATTATATATATATATATAGTATATATATAGTATATATATACTAGTATAGTATAATATATATATATATACTATAGTATAATATATATATATATATATTACTATTATATTATATCATAATAATATATAAATAGATAGTATATTATATATATATATATTATATTATAATATATTATATATATATATATATTAAATATTGTATAAGTATATATATATATATATATATATAATATATATTATATATATGATAAAAAAGATGATACTTATATAGAATGCTTACGTAATTATAATGATACTGTTGCATAGGACCTGTACATGGTTTTTTTTTTATGTGAGTACATTTTTATTGCAGAATTAGTGGAGCAATTGCGACTAAAATGGTCTTTGAAATCGAAAAGGTGGTGAACTTGTAGAAACTTCTGAGACGACTGATTCAATAACAACCAGCATCGCCGAATGTGACGAAATATCCCAGCAGACTCCTGGCAGCCTAAGCCCAAATTGTTCTGCCTCAGTTCGCGGGGAAAGGCAACTCACGTCTCAAAGGAGCTTCGAACACGAAAAAATAAGGAAAATTTGACCCTAGCTAACTTACTTTGTTGCTTTGTTCCGGTTTGGCTGAACGGAACCCGAAGAGCAAATGCCAGTAGCTGTCATTAAAGTTGTTGCTCGAATGGCTGCTTAAGAATTTACAAATTAAAAAAGACATCTGAATGCAATCATGTCTGATTTAGTGCATAGGTAGAAGAATCCTTCAAAACGCCGCTCACTTATCTCTGCAGGTAGGTCATACTATGATGGAGAGAATTCTAAAAATGAAAATGAACACGCAACTGAAGCTTTATTTATTGTCAGTTTACAAATATTGCCAGTACTGGGATGACCGCTTCGTACTGCAAACCATGCGTAACCCTAGCATAAAGGAGTTGGTTAGTTCATTTAGGTCCAATAAGATATAGCGCCAAGAAGATTTGATACTGTTCAGCTATCAAATAACACTAAAACAAGCGAATTAGCACAATTTCAGAGACAGTCGAAGAAGAACTTATAACAGATGAAAACTGTATTATTTTTTAAGTTTAAAACTTGATGACAATACCGAGTAGCGACTTGCTGTTCTTCCTTGGTTTGTGGGTACCCATTAGAATGCAAATAGAAGAGGAACTCTTTGATGAGCGAAGTGCTTGAGACTTACACCCACTGGCGACGAAATTTTCAATGCTATCGACAAATTTGTACAGAAATGGTTTGTAAATCGGAGCACCGTGTGTGATACTTGCAGTGACTGGAGCGGCCCGCAATGGTTTGGAAAAACGAAGGGAGGCGGTGTCTAGATGAACCGAAGTGCAAAAACGCCCAACCAGCAGCCACTGTGTCAAACATCGGGGCGATCCCTGACAATAAGAAAGATGCTAAGATTTAAAATAGTCCTACTGGATGATGCTTCGTGCTGTGAAGAAAATTAATTACTGTTAGAGGCCGACCCGTTCAAACGCCTTTAAAAAATTACCTAGCCGAAGATATGGGGTATGGATCACATTTCCACCTCTTGCCTGCAGCAAGAAGTGCGGTGATTTCAAGAGGGGAGAAAGTAATTTAGGCCACACTTTTGCACTAAACGATAGCATATAGTTGGTGGTCACATTTACAGAGCAAGTCTCTTTTATTAAGAATTAACTGATGTCGTTGGCTGCTTAAATTTGATACCTTTCCACATAGTTCGAAAAACTAAATGACACCAGCAGCATCTCTCTTCAAGTGGAAGGGAGGAGCACACTTAGACAAAATAAAAGGCTTGCTCAAATTTTTTTTATTTTTTGAAGCGTGTGTTAAGAGCAGAGACATCTCCAACTTTCCTCGTTTGCAAGAATTTGTCAAAACAAATGAGATCCATCTTCAGCCGAACTTGCTCGAAATTATTACTGCCCACTTGGAAGGTTTGGAAAAAACTATTGTTGAGTATTTTCCCGATATTAATTCTGAGGATGTCTACAGCTGAATGACGACAAACCCGTTTTCGTGCCACCCGAGAACGTAACTACTTGGATGAAAATGAAGCTTTTAAAATCTGCCTGGACATCGGTGAAGACAGCACTTTGAAGACTTAAATACCGAAGGGGGCCAAGAAGAGTTCTAGATGCAAGTGTATGTAGAAAATAATGCTGTTGGCAAGATTGCATTAAAAAGACCTGTGCGTTTTAAATTTCACGCTTATGCTATGTGAGTCCTGCATTCTCAATATATGCTTACATATAAAAAACAGATACAGCAGTAAACTTTCAGCGTCAAGTGATTTAAGGATAAAATTGACAAAACTTCCCCATAAACTTAAAGAAATAATGAAGAAATTCATTAAAACGTTTCCCATTCTCAAATTAAAGGTAAATGAGGCTTAAATTTCATTGTATTTTCTTTGATTTCTGAGACACCTAAACTAAGTAGTCAAACCAATTTAGGAGTAGGTGTGCCGCGAATTTTTTTTTTAGCACAACAAGGGTGCCGCGGTGAAAAAGGTTTGGTACTGCTTAAGGTATGTAATGTTAAATATGTGAGTTGAGTTTAAGAGCAGTAAAACATATGTTAAAGAGTAAAACATATGAGTTAAAGCAGTTAAGCAGTAAAACATAGTAAAGCAGTATAGCAGTAAAACAAAAGCATACTAACTCCCCTGTTGCTATGTAACCACCTATATTGATTTTACTGATTTATAGCTTTAAGGTATGTAAAAATTATATGTTTTAATAAAATTTCGTACAATTGTATAAATAACATGCTTAGTATTCAGCCACTCTGAGCTTTTTCGTTCTTACATACAATTTTTAAAGAATTTATAAAATTAAAAAGTATTAAGTAAAAAAATAAAAGAATAATAATGTTAATAAATATATGAGTTAAACAGAATAATTCAGCAAATCGGTAAACCACGCATTACTCTTCCCTCTTTGCTAAGCAATTGTTATTGATTTACTGTTTTACAGCTTTAAGGGTTGTAATGTAAATGTTTTTTAATAAAAAATGTTTAAGTATGAAGTAAAAATGAATGACTCATAGTATATTTGAAAAGAAATTTTTTAATAGTTTACATTGATATCACAACTATGAAATATGTGTTAAATAATAATAATAATAGGTCTGTAATGAGTTACAGTTTTAGGATCGCGAAATGTTTTTAATAAAAATGTTTTAGTATGAAATAAAATATATACTCATAGTATGGGCGCACGCGGCGGGTGGGGAATATTGCGCCTGCGGGCGCACGCGGCGGGCAGGAAGGCGAAATTAATTGCGCCTGGCGGGCGCACGCGGCGTGCCGGGGACGCGGAAATATTCGCGCCTGCAGGCGCACGCGGCACGGGCGGAACGCGGCGAATCGCACCTGCGGGTGCGGGTGCGGGCCTTTGCGGGGAGGGCTCATGCTGTGCCCTGGTGGGCAGCTTATGATCTAGGGAAAGACATTAATATTAACTCTGTTCTTTGATGTAGGGTAGAGATGAGCCATCACAAAGAGAACACGACAAAGATGATCTTCATCAAAGATGAAACATCAAAAATATAGGTGGTCATCAAAGATGTCACCATCACAAAGATGAAGTCATCAAGATGAAACCTTCAAGAGTTGAACAACAGTTGGACATCTCAAGTTGCCAACAAAATTGAACCATCAAAGTTTGAGCAACATAAAGTTGAGCAACACAAGCTGAGGCTGTCAAAATATCGAAGTGGGGTGTGTGTGTAACGTGTAAGTGTATCTGTGTGTGTTGGTGTTGTGTTTGTGTATCTGTGTGTGAGTGTAAGTGTAAGTGTCCTATGGGTGAGTGTAAATGTTCTAATGTGTGAGCTGTAAGTGCTATGGGTTAAGTATCTATTGTGTTTGTGTGTATACTGTGAATAAGTGACATAGTGTATGTGTGTAGTGTAATCGTTGTAAATTGATCTATTGGGTCGAGTGCAGGAGTGCGTATAGTGTCATTTAGTGTGTATGTGTTGTGTAAGGTGAGGGTTGTGTGTGTGTGTGTGCGTGTAAGTGGTATCTGTGTGCTGTGCGTGAGTGTAAAGTGTATTGGGCTAGTGGTAAGTGCTTATGGTTGAGTGTAAGTGGCGTATAGTTTTCATAGTGTGGTTGGATATGTGTAGTGTTGTGTGTGTGTATAAGATGTCTAATGGGGAGTGTAAGTGTCCTATCGGGTAAGTGTAAGTGTCTATGGGTGAGTGCTAAGTGTGGATAAGTGTATAAGTAGGAAACTGTGTGTGTGTTTGTGTGTGTATAAGTGTGTGTATGTGTGTACAAGTAGCCTAGCGCTTGTACGTGTGTGTATAAGTAGCCTAAGCGGTTTGTGAGTGTGATGTGTGCGTGTGTGGTGGTGGTATGTATACTTATAAATATATTTATAATATATATAGTATATATATATATTATAATATATAGTATACTATATATATATCTATATATATAATATATATATATATAATATATATATATCTAATATATATATATTATATTAGTATATTAATAATATAATGATATATATATATATATATATAATATACTAATTGGGTTTCCACGTGTTTTGTGTATTATAGCCCGTCTGGAATGTCAAAGGTAACGTGCCCACGGTGTGCTTATCTCGAGACGCAGAGACCTTATAACAAAAATAAATAATTAAAATAATTAAAATAAAATAATTACAAATCGTTAAAGTAATTAAAGAATAAGATTAAATAAAATGCTTAAATAAAAATAAAATTTTTCGATATTAAAGAAGCTGGGAAATGATAGCAAAGTCCTGCGTCGCAAATGTGCGCGCAGACAAAAAATGTCTCTCTCTCTCTCTCTCTCTTATTGCATGCATCACTCCTCTCCTCACTTCTTCTCATCCTCTCTCTCCTCTCCTCGTCTCTGCTCATCCCTTCGTCGCTCATCCTCTCTCAGTCTCTCCTATCTCTCTATCCGGTCTTATCTCTCTATCTCTCCTTCTCTCTCTCTCTCTCTCGTCTACCTCTCGTCTCCCTCTCTCCTCTCTCTCTCCTCTCCTCTCTCTCTCTCTCTCTCTCTCTCTCTCCATCGACTGTCTCTCTCTATCGTTAACCGGCTATATATATATATATATATAATATATATATTATATATATATTATATATATATATATATATATATATTATATATATAAGTATATATATATATATAGTATATTATTAATATAATTATTTTTAATTTATATTATGTGGCTTCTCTCTCTCTCTCTGCGTTCAAATATATATATATCATATATAGTTATAATATATATATATATATTAATATATATATATAATATATATATATAATATATTATATATATATATATATATATAATATATATATATATATATATATATATATAATAATATATATAATATATATATATATAAGTAATTATTATTATTATTATTATTATTATTATTATTATAATATTAAATTATTATAATTAGTTATAATTATTATATGATTCCTCCGGGCTCGCTTATGTAGAAGTTGAAAATTAAAGACTATGTATTTCTCTACAAATCATAGCGTGATGTGTAGGCCTAAAGGTATAAACTTGTCAGATGGTAAGCGGTCGTATTCCTCGGGGTCTATATATTTTTGAATTAATAGACGCCAAGATAGAACTCAAGGGGTTTGAAGACGGTAAAGGGTTGAGTCAGAATAAGGACTGCATTGGGGAGGGAGCAGCGGAGGGGATGGTGTAAATTAGGGAGTCATGGCCGGTGTGTGTGTGTGTGTGTGTGTGTGTGTGTGTGTGTGTGTGTGTGTGTGTGTGTGTAGCCGTTGTGCATCAATTCAGGAACGTTACCTTACATGCGGTTTAAATTAGGAACTGATACATACGGCGTTCAAGTTAGGATACGGTATCAAGGTCAGAAATGGTATCAAGGTCAGGATATCAAGGCAGAAATATCAGAGGTCAAGACATCAAAAACCTACAAGCCAAAATTAGCGGTGGGCTAAATTGACCCATGGTGTCTGGCAAGCCTTCTTCGAAGGCCAAAAAAGGTCAAGGCCCAAAAAATTACAAGGCCAAAATAGGAGGAGATACGTAACGCACGGATGCTTCCGCATCCGTCTAGCAGCCCTTCTTCGAAGGGGGTCAAAAGAAGGTCAAGGCCAAAAATTATAGAGGTCCAAAAAAGGTTCAGGGCGAGGTAAATAATTAAAGGGTCTCAAAAAATGTCAAGGTTGCCCAAAAAGGTCAAGGTCAAAAAAGGTAACAAGGTGGT
>JABUQX010010920.1:37500-47500 GCA_015478945.1 Trachelipus rathkii
CTACTATATATTCATAGCTGATTTTTTAGCTCATTGTTAATATTGATATTTTAACTTGTTTTAATGTGTATTTAAATATTACCTATTTTAAGATATGTCATTTAAATATATATATAAATAATAATTTATAATACTATATGTAAATATATATATATATTAATATTTATTTATTCATATTATATTATATATTATATAGTATCATACTATACAGTCTTTCTGCTCCTACGGTCTAGGAATTAGTAAAGCAAAACTACATTTTAAACAAATGGAGGCAAAACTAATTTTTTCTCTTTCAAAAGATTTTTTATTACTATTTACTACTACGCAATATAAAAAGGTGATGAAGCTACTTAAATAAAAATTTTAAAAATCCATACTATCATTTAAGTCAATAGCATCATCATATTCATATTAGTCTTAAATATTCTATTGGTATTTTAACTTATTGTTTAACATATAAGGTTAAGCCAATTGCTTCTTTTCTTTGTAGACGTTTCTATATGTCATTTCTTTAATTGTTCCTTATTGTTGTTAGTTATGTTTTCTGTTGTAACTATTGCGTTTTCATGTGCTCTTTCTCTCTCTCGAA
This sequence comes from Trachelipus rathkii, assembly GCA_015478945.1. NCBI lineage: Eukaryota > Metazoa > Arthropoda > Malacostraca > Isopoda > Trachelipodidae > Trachelipus > Trachelipus rathkii. The sequence goes on from JABUQX010010920.1 coordinate 38,090, forward strand.
GCAGTCTCTTCCTTATCTTATATCTTTTTATTTTTTACTTTTTCTTTTTCTCGATTGATTCTTCAACATTATTAGTCTATATTTTCTGATTTTTTCTTACATTAACTATTAATATTGCTTTTTTCTTCTTCTTTACTTTCTTCTTCTTTCTTGCCTTCTTTTCTTCTTTCTTCTTCTTCTTCTTTCGTTTCCTTCTTCCTATTCTTCCATCTTCTTACTTCTTCTCTCTTCTTCTATCTTCCTTTACTTTTTTACCTTTCTAGCTTTCATTGTATATACTACTATCTATGGAGTATATACATTTATCTGATATAGGTATGCTCAGTTTATTTAGTATACATTAATACATCTGATGAAGTTATCCATCTATTTTATTCACTATATACTACACTGCTTATATCACCTACTATCTCAGTGATTCACCTTGTATTCGATATATGTATAGGTTATATATAGCGTACTATAGGCGTTACTAGTATCACATGATACTTAGGCATCATAATCAATACTTACTATTATATACATTGATGTCAGATATATAGCTAGGTAGTATATTTATATATATATATAATATATATATCATATCATATAGTATAGTATATACTAGATACTAGCTACGCTAGTATGCGTGCAGCGGCCCGGTCACTCAGCCCTCGAGCTGCGTTACCTAGCGTTTACGTACCCCTGACCTACTTACGTCATTATCCGTTTGGGTACACGTGTGGTAATATCGCAATAATATATATAGTTACCAAATTCCTATTTTAAGAGACATATATTAAAAATAATGCATTTATTTAAAATACGCACTATATATATATATATATTATATAATATTAAGTTATTTATATTAATATAATATATATATTAGAATATATTATATTAATATATTATATTATATATATAATATATTCACTATAATTTAATTGATTATATTTTATACTTATAAAATGAATATATTGATTATTATCCATTAATATATATATATTAATATTATAATATTTATATAATTATTTATGTTATTTATATATATATTATATTTAATTAATATTAATATATAATCTATAATATTATTATTATAATATATATATATATATATTAATATATATATATATATATATATATATAATATATCATATATATATATATATACAAATCGATTTTAAGAAAAATAAACATATGGCAATATCTATAATTAATATTATATTTATATGCAATATATATATTAAATATATTAATATATATTTATAATATAATATATATATTAATTTATATAATATTAATTAATATAATAAATATATATTAATATATTATATATATATATAAATATATATAATATGTATAGATCATATTATATAAAGCTGGTTTTGAACTCCGTATTAATTTAAGTTAAGGTTAATTTTAGGTTAAAGTTTTAGATTGTTAGGTTAAGGTTAGGTTAAGGTTAAGTTAAGTGAAGTGTAGGTTGAAGTTAAGTTAGGGTTAGGTTAAGGTATTACCGACAGAGAAATAAGACTGTAGTTTAGCCCTTAAAATTGATTAAAATAACGGAATACGAGTTAAATTAAACTGATATTGTTCAGCTCCTGGAGTCCAGACCACTTAAGAAAATAGGACGCTAACTAATAAGAATATATAAATATATATATATATAGTATATATATAGTATATAATATAAAAGATATACAATAGATAATATAATACGTATAATATATATATAGTATATAATAAAAGATGTATATATATAAGATATAAAATATTATATAGTATATATAGTATAATAATAAATATGAAGATATATATATATATAAAGAGAGATATGATAAGAACGAAAGTATAATAGAGTATAATATATAGTAAGACTGAGAGTAAGAGAGAGAGATTGATATAGAGTAGAGAGAGTATATAGTAATGAATAGTATATATAGAAGTAATATATATATAGTATATATATATATATATATATATATATATAAGTAATAGTATATAATAATAAGTAATATAGATGATAGGGGTAGGGTTAATATATTATATTATATTTATATATATGTATATATATATAATATATATATATATATATATATTATATATAATTATAATATAGTAGGGATGGGGCACGAGCCGTTATTCCGTTACTCTGTTACTAACGGAACTAGTTTTCATGTAACATGGACTGAATAGTTCCTTTATTTTTTTTCCTCCGTTACTATTTTTTTATTTAATTATTTTATTTATTTATTTAGTCGTTTTAACTTATATTGTCCACTTTACTTAGAAATGCTTGATAGTATAATTGACCACTCTCACAGGTCATGTCTAAAAATCCTTTATGTAATATTAATATATATATATATATTTAATATAAATTAATTATATTATAATATTATATTATATCATATTAATATATATATTATAGTATATATATATAATATATAATAATATATTATTTATGTATTATATTTATTATATATATATTTATACTTTACTATACATATTATATAATAAAAGGGGATTTGCATAGAATTATATCGAATAAATGTTGTTAATGATTAAGAGAATTTTTTTTTTTATTTCCTTTCTGATCTGTTCCGGAGAGTAAACTCGATTAAATGAATTATGACTAGAGTATGCCTAATGTTATGAAGGTTTTATGGTGCAGCATAGTAAAGATGATCACAGTAAGTTAAAGATACATGATGGAATTATTCTATGTCTGTCTTAGGCAGGTAGGAGGATTAACTCGGGATAATAGCCGGAGAGAAGAAGCGCTCTGGGGTAAGAATGGTGATAACCTCTGCAGATGTAATAGATGAATATTCTGATAATATTTTTGAGCGCGGAGGTTGAAAGCATTCACTATCCGAGTGCAATTTTATGGTGATTTTGTATTGAATTGGAAGTCTGTGTAATAAAAGCCCGTGTTAATGGATTGTTAAACTATTTCGGGGATTTGGAGGAGCTGTAATGAGGTACTATTCTATCATTTATGGTTTAACCGCGTAGTATAGAGAGAGTTAGACTGTAACATGGATATGTTTATGTGGGCAATTTATTGTATGATATATTTAGTAATAGTAGGATAGAAATATAATATGGTACTCTTTAGATACTTGGTTCAGATGAAGCGTGACCGTTAGACATGATATTGGACTGATTGGATGAAAGAAGAAGGAAGTGGCGGGTGGATAGGTTAGAGTGAAATTGTGTTGCTATGTTAACCAGGCATATATATCTTGTGAGTTACTTTCAGATAGTCTATTAAGTTGTATTTTAGAGATTATGCTTAATAGTTGTAGAACAAGATATGTATATTTTTATATTCTAGGTATATTATATAGTGATTTTGGATTCTACTAACAGGTCTTAGATGCTATAGAGATTAATATGGGTAGACGTATGGGCATGAAATGTTACTTTTAGATATCTATTGGAGTTTGGTGTGGTAAGCTTCCTTGTTGAAAGTCTAAAAGTAATGTAAATGAGACAGTGAAGCGTGAGCTAAAGTTGTAAGTTTTATATATGAGGTATACTGGATGAAAGAGCCGGATCGTGTGTTTCCTCAATAATAAATATTAGTAGCGGGAGTGTAGGCCATAGGGATGTGTGGAATCTCCTCAAGTTTTTACATTGTGTTAAACTACATGATGGTTTGGTATATCGATTGGTAGTTATTGAGATTAGAATAGAGAGGTTGGGAGGATGGCTGGTATATGAGGATGGTTGTCTAGAATTGATGTAATTAAAGGTAAAAGAGTACTATCGTGGGTGCCCACCTATGTATATATGACGTGAAGATCTTGTTGTTCTGTTTGTAATGGGTTTCGAATTCCGAGAGAGTTATGGAGGTATCTGAATGGTAAGGGAGTAACCAGTGTTTTAACTGAGGACACACAATTGAGAGTTGATGTAACAAGGATGTATTATTGAATTAATAACGGAAGAAACTAAGTCCAGTGACTTGTTGTCTTGGGTGATTGTTTTAAGAATGAAGTGAGAAAGAATAAAAAAACAAAGAAAATCTAAGCAGCGCGACGAGAATGAGTAAGATAATATACCTGAAATAAGAAAAAGAAAGAACTCACACCTGTCAGCGACTAAGTAGACCAAGACAATAGTGCAACACAAGCCTAGTATCTAGTTTAAAAACAATAATTGTTACATTGGAGACAGGGCTAAATGAATATAGTTACAAGAAATCAAAAAAAAAAACATGAACACGCAGAAACAATACAAAATTTGGCGAAATGCGCGTATAAAGATGTTGAATGATTTTTTTCGATAAGTATAATGAGAAAGAACCTTACACTCCAATGTTTAATGAAAGTAAATTTCGTTAGGGTATGGATTAAAGGGTACTATTACGTTTTGTAGTACGGATTTTAAGGTCTTACATAGAAGGTGATTATGTTTATTTTTAAGTGATGATTGATAATTAATGTTGAAGAATCTTCAATATATCAACATAACATATAAAGTACTCTAAAGATTCACAGTAAATAGTGCCATACTCAAATAGCCAAATAGCTACGGGATGCTAGTGGAGAGTACTCTGCACTTCGTTACTTTTTTCCTTTCAAGAAACGGGAATATTACGATACGAAACTATTTTTACTTTTTTCTTTACCTGTTGAGTAATCGGAGTAGCCGATAACGGAACTCACTTTTTAGAGTAATGGTCGTGCTTCTTGTCACTGCTTCTTGGTATATATATATATATAATATCATTTATTTTATATTTTTTAGTATATATTTTTTTTCTAATATTATTATTTTATATTATATTATTTATTTATTTATATATTGTATAGGTAGTAGATTATTACTTAACCGAACAAAGATTATGCTATGGTAGTGTGTTTCATTTATTGATATTATAGCATTATATATATGTGTAGTATCGGTTATTATTGTTCGGATAATATTTATTTATTATTGGTGAAGAAATATATAATACGATTAGGTATTTGGACTGTTTAGTGATATGATTTATATGGTTTTATGTTATATAGGTATTTAATGTTCTATATATAACAGCCTATATCAATTATAAATAAGTCATGAGTTCAACTATCATAACTCACTAACTGTAGTATAGTTAAATATTTTTTGACGAAGTATTAAGTATAGGATTTACTACTAAAAGTATCTCAATGATATTTTTTAGCTAATATAATATGTAATAAATTCCTTTCAATCTATATTGTAATAAAAAAAAAAAAATAAAAAAAATATAAATAATAATAAAAATAAAATATAAAATAAATATATCAAATAATATATATTTAAATATGTATAAGTAATTAGGACATGAATTATTCAAGGAAACATCGAAAATGTTGGTAGACATTCAGGAGCAAGCGTTCGTCTGTAGCAATATGGAAATTCACACACATATGTAGTAATCCCTACGAGGACACACATAAATGCCATAATAGTTTATTTGTATATGAGATATCCAATAAGGAGTGCCGCCTCTTTTTCGCAATAATGTTCATACCTTTAGAGCCTGTTCAGCTTGAATTGAGTTGTCCACCGATATTTTTCATTTTTGGACGGTTCTCGATCTAAGGATATTCTTAGTATCTTATATAGTTTGTTTTTGCTTCTGCTCCTACTCTAAATTTGATTTGTGTAATCTATGAGAGATATACGGTATATTTCCTCTGCGCGTATTATGATTACCATAGTAAATATCACCGAAAATAGTAGGACTATTTGGTTATTGAGCCATTCAAGTTAAACACCTCGTTTTTTCGGATAGTTGTTTTTGGTCCATTTATCAGAAAACCTTTTTGAATTTTAAAATGAAAAATTGTGGAGTATGTTGATTTTTTTTGCTGTTCCTGCGATTGTCAGATGATAAGTTTCAGGGCATATGAATATGTTCTGGTGAGAAGAAGGATATTTTTTACTTAGATTATTTTTGTGTATAGTATTAGTTTTGGATTTGTACTTGGAACAAATTTATTTAAAAAATTTGGAAATTTTTTTTTAAGAAATTTTTTGAGATATACAATAAAATATATTCTTTATATTGTAAAAAATTGAGATACATTACTAGCCTGACTGTAACAGGCCACTGAAAATTTGATTTGTTGTGAGCATAGCAAATGTTTAAGAGGTAAAAACTACCTCAAATTTATTCACCTCTATTTCGTCATGAATTTTTGAGAAAAATTAAATTGATTTAATAATTTTTTTCTCACTGAAGTACCACAACATACCAACATCAAACACTATTTTTATGATGACTTTTGATACAGTCGGGGTTAATGCTTCTCTTAATAATTTATAACATTTTTGGTTATATTTCTTATTCTAACTGGGTGCAACATTCAATAAAGATCTTTTAAAATACATTATTCCTTTTTTCTTTTAAAATTTGTTTCCAAGAAATTAACTCCAATAACGAATTGCACTATTACAACACCAATTATTACACGTAACAAATTACACTCTCTCAACTACATTAGCCCTGAAAATTTTCAATTCATTCTTTCACACGACAAATAAATTTAATCTATTAATGTAGAGAAAGCGAGGTTAATTTCAGCGTTTCTAAAATTCAGTTCATTTTTTTTATATCTACTCAACATAATTCCTCAAATAACTCAAGCCTTTGTCTGTCTTTATTATTAGTTATTTACCTTTCTTGGTAAGATCGCCAAAAATGAAATGAGCGATCAAAAAATATACAATGAAGAGTATCAAATATTCGACTTGATAAGCGAAAGAAATTTTAATTTGAAATATTCTGAAAATGAAGAAAAATCGCTTTCACTAGAAATTAAGAAAATCTGCACTTTTATGATGGAAAATAGCACTAGTTTATTGGGTGTTTATCGGTTGAAATATTCTGAATTTTATATCATTTTTAGGGGGGGGTGGCGAAAAAGGATTGAGCTTAGCGGGCAACCGAACATTGTTATTTCTGTCGCCCTGAGACGTTCCAATTTGCTGATTTCTAAACAGTCGTCACCCAGCATTATTTCACAATAGACTTTGAATCGCAACAACTAAAACTTTAATTCCTTGATATCGAAATTTCCAGACAAAATAACTCCTACAACGCATCAATTTACAGGAAAAAGATACTTACACCACTGGACACTAATTATTACAGCTCCATCTGTTTAAAATATATGATTAACAGTGTTTCAATTATGATTCAAAGAGCTTTAAGCACATTGTTCCAACTATTCAGCTTTCCACACTGAATTTTTCAAGAACAATGGTGTCCCTACTGATATAATCTCTGAACATACGTCTATATTTAGACCAAATATAATACCAAACCACCCCAAGTCCTATCAGCTAAAAAAAATTAAATATCATTACATTAGCTCCTCCTTCCCTCAGCTGGCTAATGATATTAATCATATCATCATACGCTTCTATTCCTTCTTACAATGCCATCATTCATTTACCAACTATCTCACTATTGGTTCCTTCTTTAAAATTAAAGACCATCTCCCCCACTGATACAGCCCTGTGTTGTCTACAAATATAAAAGTTCTTGTGGTTCACAAGACGCTTATGTAGGCTCCACATAACGGCGACTAAGGTCTCGTGTATGTGAGCACATGGACGTCAGCCGAAGAACAATTTCCCGTTTGTCATCCAAACTATTTCTGCCATCCGTTCACATTCTCTGAAATGCCACACTTCAATACAAATGGAAAACTTTTCTATTCTTGACAAAACCAACAAATTAGATATTCACATTTTAGAATCATTATACTGTACATTAAACAATTACAGCCATCTTTAAATTCAAACTCTTCTTCACACCACTTGCTGATTGTTTAATTTCCATTCACCTGTATATTACAATAAATACATGTTACAACCAACCAAAAGAGCTTTATAATTTACAAACAATCTAACGTTAAACTTTAGCAGCCAAACAACAAGTAAGTTTCTTTTGCGCTATCTTTATCAAAATATATTTTTCACTGTTATAAACAATTTATCTTGTACATATTATTATTATTATTATTATTATTATTATTATTATTATAATTATTATTATTATTATTATTATTATTATTATTATTATTATTATTATTATTATTATTATTATTATTATTATTATTATTATTATTATAATTTTTATTATTATAATTATTTATTATTATTAATTATTAATATTATTTATTATTATTATTAATTATTATATATTTATATTATAATAATATTACTATATTAAATGTTACATTATTTTAATATTAAATTAAATGTTCGATGATATTTATTTTTTTTACTTTATTTAATATATTATTAATATGTTTAAAACAAAATTATTTATATTTATTGTTTCATCATTTATTATTAATTAATATTTAAATTATATTATTATTATAAAATTAATTGATATTTTTATTATTCATAGTTATTATTTTTAATATTTTATATTGTTAATTTTTATACTAATGTTTATTTATTATATTTTATTTAAATATTATTAATTATTATATTATATTTTTATTATTTTTTTATTTAAATTAATATTTAATTATATTTAATTATTTTTTATCATTATTACATTAAAAATAAAATTCTTTAACTTATTTAAAATTATATATTACTGGATGGTTTATAGTGTTGAATTTATGGACTCATTTATTTTATCTGATTTACTTTACCTCATGTATTGGGTATTTAATTTTTATCGTTAGATTCGTTGATCATTGGACACTATATTTAGTGAGGTACGTTATTATAGTTATAGTATTATCTGAAATTATATTATTTACGTTTTTATTATGCTAGATTTATCTGGCATTGTTTAAATTTAACACTTAAATACACTCATAGATTGCATCTACTACTTGATTATAGGTACTGATTAACTCTATTAAGCAAACTAAAATCAACATGATAATCTAGATTCTACATCTAACATATAATCCCTTATAATAATTTCACATCTTCTCAAATACCTTCACTGCATATTTGGATTAAAGACTCCGATCGTGTATTACTCTTAATATGATGCTGACAACTTCATTCGCTATCTTATAACGATGGTCATATAGACTATTTCCGACATAACGTCTTGCCGCAGATTATAGTATTTATGGGACATTGCATTAACGTAGTGTACCTAATTATTAATTATATTCCTGAGCATCCTTCCAACATTGTGACAGTATAAAATTAACCATTATCAATATAATACTTTTCCATTACATTGAAATCAAAATTTATCCAATTTATAACTTGGAGTACTATACTATTATGTAATATCAAACAAGTGATTGTAATTATTAATTAATTATAATAATATTATATTTATTGCTGTAAATATTAATTGTTGTAATTATTTAATAAATAATTTTATATTAAATTAATTATTAATTAATATATTAAATATATAATATTATTATTTAATTAATATTATTATATTAT
>JABUQX010010920.1:65000-79014 GCA_015478945.1 Trachelipus rathkii
TATTATGGGTGTCTCCTGTGCCATGTTAAGTAGAGGGTATGAAGGATTCGATTGGTTATTATATATTACAAAGCTGCTAGGATACTTCGCTGACTATGAGTTAGTATTTTTTCTAACATACTTATACACACATTCCTATGACACTTATGCGCACTTGCCACCACTTATACAAGCACTGATGTGACACTCTCAATTAGATACACTTCACTAACCCATATACACTTTACACTCACACCCCACACACACGATATACTTACGAGCGTAAAATATTCACACTTTTTATATTTTACTTATTTAAACATAATATTGTAATTTCTTATAAATTTTAAAAAATTGTAGCGTAAGATAGAAAAAGCAAAGTGCCTGATAGTATAATCATTTTATGTTTACTTAACGAATTGTACTACGACTTGTTAAAATGATCATGTTTTACTTACCTTAAGGCAGGTAATGCAGGATGAATCAATAGAGGCTGTTGATTGAACGCGTAACCCGATAGGGCTGATTTGTTAGTTTTAATTAAACTGCTTTAACTTCATGTTTACTTGCTTTAACTCCGCGGTTACTGTTACTGCTTTGAACTATTATTGCTTTAAACTACGGTTTTAGATGGTCTGCGTTTGGAGACTATGCTTTAACTCGTAATACGTTTCATTTGAACATTACATATCTTAGAAGCAGTAATCAGTAAATCAATAGAGTGGTGTTACCGTAACTAGGGGGACTTGAGTATTGGCCGTTTTGTTTTAACTGTGTCTTATTGTACTAGCCGTTAACTTTCTGCTGCTTATCGACTGCTTTAAACTTTATGCTCTATACTGGTCTTTAACATTCTTGCTATTACTAGGCTTTAACTCAAGTGCTTTTACGTGCTTTTAAGCTCACAGTACAATTACTCCGCTTAACACGGCAGTAAATCGATAAATCAATAGAGGGGTGTTACTAAGCACCTAGGGGACGAGTAGTCTTTGGTTTTGTTTTAAAACTGCATTTATGCTTTAAACTTTCTGCACTTTACTGCTTTGTAACGCTTTCGCTGGGGTCCTTTACTGCTGGTATACTTTCTGCTTTACTGGTGTTTTACTTTCCTGCTTTGTAAGCCTGCGGTTTAAGCTTTACTGTTTTACTCGTTATTAACATCAGATATAGTGTGTGATTTAAGCATTGGATGGTTTTTATTTTGTTTTAAATCTTGTTTAGTTTAGTTTTTTATGTATTTTTGATTATTATTTTATTATTTATTTTTGTGTTTTTTTATTGATTTTGTATTAGTGTATGTATTTTTTAAAATTTTTAAATTATTATAATATGTATTCATGGTAATTCCCATTTCTGCATATTGTTTATTATTTAGACATCACGTACACACACAGCGCAGCCCACGGGTCACACAGGCAGATTCATTACACCTCACCCAGATTTACTGGGACCACCAGGAGTTTACTTGCACACACAGCCAACACACGCAAGCACACACACACCGGGTCACTCCTTACATTACGATTAATCACCGTATAGGTTTTATTAATAACATTGTTATGTTTTTAATTAAAGACGTACATTTATATTACTCATTCAATATCACTAAAATTATTTCAAAGTTTCTTAGAACTTCTATAATAAATAATCATGTACCTTATTGGAAAGAAAGAATTTATTATTAACTGTTAATACTTTTTGGTTTATAAATTTTATAACTAATGACACTTTAAAATAACTTTTAATCTAATTTTTGAAAATTTTCTATTAAAAACATATTTTTATTACGTACCTTAAAACAATAAAGTCGTATAAATCAGTAAGGTCAGCCCCTAGCACCCTTCTACACCAGGCTATGCGACGTTTTTGTTCTATTTGACTTTATGCCTTACAGATCATCTCTTAGCCATGGTAATAAGTGACAAAAATTAAAAAATCAAGTTTTGTCTCAGTGTCGTAACATACGTGTGATTTTATTAAAATTTTCTAATGTTCTTATTTGAAAATAACAATTATTCACTTACTTTATATTTATTTACGGTCGATTATTAACTAAAAGAACAATCATAAGTTTTTAATATATTCAGGTTTGTCTGGCATTATTATATGTATTATCGTATGTATCATTGACATTGCCTCACAGGGAAGAAACACAACAACCCGCACTCCTTACAAGATACGAAACTGAACTCTTCTCTGTAAAATGTGTTGTGAGGATAATCTTTTTGTGGAGTATCCCGGTGGATTTAAACCTAATGTCCAGGGTCAAATATAAATCGTATCATTTATTATACATTTTTGTTACTTAATTAAACGACGTACAATTTATATCCTGCAATAATATAACTAAAATTATTCAATGTTTCTTCAAACTCTATAATAAATTCAATCATTATGTTTGAACACAGCTACTTTATTATTAACTGTTTCATTGACTTTTTGTTTAATGAATTTGTTGATATCATACTATCAAAAGGTCTTAAAATGTTCGATGAACTCTTAAATGAATTTTCTGATTAAAACATATATTGGTTAGCGTTAACCTTTAAAGGATAAATAGTAAGGTCAGGGACCCCTAGACAGCCCCCTCGTAGTCATAGCGTCCGAGCATATGACAGCGACGTTTTTTGTTTTCTAATTGCTCTTACTTGCTTTACGATCATATTTAGGCCAGAGTGAAATAAGTATAAATACATAGGCTTTCTTCTTTACTAGCTATAACATGGTATTCTTTATTCAAACATACACTGCCATAAGTTTTTATTTAAAATACATTATCTCAGCGCCGTTACATTTAATATTATTCGCTCGATGTTATCTAAAATATTTCAGTTTTTTTTAAATAATGTGGATTTTCTTTATTATCGATGTCCGTGGCTTTACCAAACACGAGAAACAACAACAACTGCCACTCTCGTTACGAGTACGAAACTTGGGCGTCTCTGCTGTAATAATGGGATTGGAAATAACTACTTTATGCATAAATTTAGGATATCTTCTTTGTACCCCAGAGCGCCGATTTAAGGCCTAGAGTTTACCATGTCAAATATATATTGATCAAACTGACTTTTTCCTGTAAAATGTGGTGCAATACCTACGTTAGGCTAAATTTAGGCCTCAATTTAGGATAAACCTTTTTTTTTGTATCCAGAGGGCGGAATATTAAGCTATACCAGGTCAAACTCAGGTAATTCCAGTATAGAACAAGATTCGAGAATCCCTTTATAAATATATTTCAAACTGAAACATGCTAGGGGGTGTCGGAGACCGTTTAAGTCAGAGAGGTAGAAGGGATGTTTGCTTTCCTGTGGAATGTGGAGTAATCCTTATCCTGCTATATTGGAGACGCGCATTGATTGTCGAAGAATTGTTTTATAACTTTGCTTGGGGGTTTGTAGGGGGTATGTAATGAACCCTCAAGTGGGAGGGTCCATGCCCGGAACCCCGCTTGTGGTATGTTGGGTGTGCCGGGGGGTTCCTCGGACCTCCCTACGGGGTTTTTACACCCTGAAACCAAAGAAGCGATAATAAATTCTTCGACAAGTCACATGCGGCGTGATCATTAGAGATAGGATTACTCCTATCCATATTGTCGGACATGGGACGTGGGAACGGAGGGAGAGATATGGGTGGTAGGAATGTGGAAAAGGCAACATTTCCTTACTTACTGCTTAAAGGATCTTACCGACTGCATGTCTTATGTTTCGAAATATGTTTATCAAGCTTGACTTCTCTGATCTTAGTCTATACTGGTAAGATTACCTTGTTGACTGGTATTGGCTTAATCGGCCTGGGATAAAAGGTTATCCTGATACATTTTTCAGACTAATTTAGTGCCTAACGTGTATGTGGCGCCACATTTTCAGAGAAAAGGTCAGTTTGAAATATATTTATGACTATGGTTTACAAAGAACCGCCCCGGGATACCAAAAAGGATTATCCTAAATTTATGCATAAAGTAGCATATTTCAATCATTCTAGTTTAACAGAGAGAGGCCAGTTTCGTATCTGTAAGGAGTGCGGGTGGTTGTGTTTTCTCGTGTTGGATTGCAAATGTAGATAATAAAGAAAATCGAAATTATTTACAAAAAAACTTTGAATATTTTTAGTTAACATCGAGCGAATAATATAAGTGTAAGTGAATATATTGTTATGTTTTATAAAATAAAAATAGAGTGATTTTAATAAAATTACATGTTATGCTAGCAACGAAGAACTTATTTTGTTATGTTTTATACTTATTACTGGCTTGAAAGACTGACGTAAGAAGTAAGTCAAGATAGATAAAACGTGGCATAGCTCGTGTAGAGGGTGAGTATGGCGTTGACGCTTCACATGATCTTATTGCTTTTAGGGGTAGTAAAAATATTGTTTTTAATTAAAAAATTTCTTAAAATTTTAGGTAAATAGTTATTTTAAAACTTGATCGTTATGAATTCATAAACAAAGTAATGAACGTTAGAGATAGGATTTTATTATTGTGGGATATAGTGATTGATTTATATTATGAAGTTTTAGAAACTTTGAAATAATTTTACGTATTATATTGAAGTGAGTCAAGTAGTTTGGAATGTGGAAGTAATTAAGCATAAATGTTATTAGATAATTTAGCGTATATATTTCTGACTGAGCTGAAATTGTGGTTTAAATCGCGCCGGGATATCATAAAAGTGATTTCTAGCAACAATTTTACCAGAGAGAGGTCTAAGTTTAGTATCGTAAGGAGTGGCGTGGTTGTTGTGTTTCTCGTGATGGATTTGTTAATGTACATAGATAATATTAAAGAAAAGAAAATGTGAATTATTTAAAAAACTTTGATTTTTTTTTCACAGTTGAACATACGAGTGAATCATATATGAATGTAAGTGAGTAATTGTTATTTTAAATAATAATCTAGAAAGATTTTATATAAAATACATTTTGTTAAGCAGAGAAGCATTAATTTGTTATATCTTTATACTTATTATCGATGGCTTAAAGATATAGTAAAGCCGTAGAGGTCTCGTGAGAACGAAAAAGGGCATAGGCTTTGAGTGTAAGAGGGTGCTAGGGGCTGCTTACTGAATTTATGATTTATCGTTTGTAAGGTGACGTGAAATTATTTTTTGAATAAAATTTCATAAATTTTGAGTAAAACGTATATTTTAAAAATTTAAAAGGTTATAAAATTTATTAAACGAAAAGTATTAAATGTTAGTAATTAAATTGCTTTGTTCAAAGGTAAGTGATTGATTTTATTATAGAAGTTTTAATGAAAGCTTAGAAAAATGTAACGGATAGTTGAATCAATAATAAATGTACGTGTTATTAAATTAAAAATTATAAGATTTTTAAAAGCATACGTTATATGTGTTGTAAGTGAGTGTGTGTGTGTGGTGTGTGTGGTGGTGGTGTGTGTGTGTGTGTGTGTGTGTGTGTGTGCAGTAAATTGTGTGTGTAAGTATGAATCTGGGGTGAGAGTGGTAAGTGAATCTGTGTGTGATGGGTTGTGTGTGTGGTAGTGTGTGTCTCTAAATAATATAAAATAGGCATAGAGTAAATAAACTAAGTATAGCATTCATAAATAGAATAAAATAATAAAAATATAAAATAATGTCAATATAAAAGAAGTAGCTAATTATTATAATAATAATTTGACTGATCAAAAGTAGTAGAAATAAAGAGAAAGAAACGATATAATAACGTTTCCACAAAGTGGTTAATAACAGTAAACAGAAAGTTAAAGCGTAAAGAGAAAGAGTTAAACGAAGTGAATCAGAGGAGAGTTAAGGAGCAAGGTAATAAGGTCTTCAGAAGAGTTAAAGAGTTAAAGCAGAAAGTTAAAGCAGTACAACATGTGAGTTAAAGCAGTACCTATCCCTTCTAGGTGTTGAGTAACACCTCTATTGATTTACTGATGTTTATGATACACTGCTTTAAGGTATGTAAATGTATGTGAGTTAAAGGCCGTAAAGCATGTGAGTTTAAAGCAGTAATAGCGAGAAAGTTAAAGCAGTAAAGAGAGAGGGAGTTAAAGCAGTAAAGCAGAAGTTAAAGCAGTAAAGCTAAAAAAAAGCAGTTATGTAATCTCTAGGTGTTCGGTGTGGATGAACCCGCGGTTATTGATTTATTTCTGAATTTTACTGGCTTTAAGGTATGTAGTGTTAATAAAAAATATGTGAGTTAAACCAGTAAAGCAGGGAGGTTAAACGATAGAAGTCAAATAATTAAGAAGTAAAGTAAGTTGCAGTTAAGCAGAGTAAAGAACATAGTCTAAAAGCGTAAAAGTAAACAGAAAGCTGCTAATCCTTAGGCTGTTGGTTAATAACTACATCTCTATTGATTATGATTTACTGCTTTTAAGTAGTAAAGTATAGTGTTTATTATAAATTGATACAGATTGTGAGTAAAATAAAATGATTATATATGAGGCACTTTGGCTTTTTCTTCTTACGTACACTTTTTTTAAAAATTTATAGAGATTTTTTTTAAGTATGTAAGTAAAGATATAAAAGTGTGTGAGTGTAAGTGTAAGGGTATCTGTGTGTGTGGGTAGTGCAGTGTAAGTGTATATGGGTTGTAGATGGTAGTGTCACCTACTGGAGTAGTTGTAGTGCTTAGTAAGCATGTTTCTTTCAGAACAATTTGCCTCCGGGGGGCTTGTAAAAGAGATTCGGGGGGGCACTAGGTATTAACATAATTTGATAACTTGCTATGATTTCTTGTCACTATGTCAGTGTATTTTAGTCTAGTATTAGTTACTGTCGTTACTGAATTATAAAGTTATCGAGGATATATAACAAATCTTTATTTGTAAAAAATATAACAATTATTTGTGGAATTTATTGGGAAGTTAAATAAATAAATAACAATAGTGGTAAGGAGAAAACTAGTTACTGTGATGAGAGATATTAGTAATAAAATATAAGGATGGAATGATGTTTCTTCAGTTTTTTTGCAATAAGGTAGATTTTTGAGTAAAATAAACTTATGTATATATATATAGCTATAGATTAGTTAGTATATTTGGTATGATATCTATATATAATATAGAAGTAGTTATGGTTAATGGTTGGCGGGAGTAGTGAGATGGAATGGAGGAGTGGGTGGGGGCGAGATGAAGGCTAGTATGAATTGAGGGTAAGCTGCACGTAGGAGTACTTAGCCATGAGTACAGTACCGTTCGTCTGGACTCGTGAGGTTCCGTTAAGCGGGATAGAGTGTTTGTAAAATAATAATAATGATATAAGTATTATATATATTATATTATATAATATATTAGTAGTTATATATTTATATTATAGTTATAATATTATATATAGTATATGTATAATCGTATATAGTATAATATATATATTACTATTATAGTATTACTCTCCTAATTAACATTAAGCTCAATCCTTATTAATATAGGCGGTATTATAGGTATATAGGGGTATATATATTATATATATATATATGATATGATAGTGATGTAGTTTAATGTAATAATAATTATAGTTATATATATATATTATATATATATATAGTATATATAGGATATTGACTATATATTACTAATATATATTAGTATAGTTATAAATACTATTATAGTTATATATATAAGTATCTTATGCACACTGAGAATGGGTTTGGAGAAGATGCTGGAATTAGACAATAGGAAGAGATTCTTGTAGGAGTTTCATGCGACCTGCAAACGGCATTTTGGATGGGTCGGTGCCCAAGGAAAAGCTCTGGAGAGCTATGGAGAGAATTATGGAGTGAGGGGGTAGATTAATGAAGGCAATAGAAAGTATGGTTATGAGAATCCGTTGTAATGTTAGAATGGAGTGGGCGAGAGATAGATGGTGTTGAGGTGAAAACTAGGAGTGAAGAGGGAGGTTTTGATTGCCACTAGGCTGTTTTTATTTATATTTTAGAGTGGTGATGAAGGAAAGTGAGGGAGCAGACTGGGGAGAATTGTGAAGGGGCATCAATGGGATATGCGGACGATTGGCATGTTGGAGCGAGAGAGAGGATACGATTTGAGAGGTGGTGGAGTTGTTTACGGAGGAGTTGGAGGAAGCAGGGATAGAGGAATGAACGTACAGAAGACGAGATAATTCACAATAACGGAAGGAAGATGGGGAGGGGAAATAGGTGTTTCCTACATACACTACAACTTGTGTTGAACGATGCACTGTTTTCACAAGTATATGTAAACAACATAATTTCTAGATAACATAAAAATAGTAGAGTTTGTCTTGGAGACTCAATCAATGGCTGATAAAATGGCTCGAAAAACCTGGGATGTCTGTTCAGATGCTGAACTTTTCGTCGTTTACTGCCGCAGATAACTCAGTTATAAAATGTTCTTATCCGCCCTGTGATGGAATACTGTTCACTGTTGGTGTGGATGCCAGTTCCACCTCCTGTTTGGATAGGAGTGAAGCTAAGGCTAAGAGGGCTTAAATCTGTACCATACTTTCTAGACTCCCTGTGAGGCCTTTCTCCTAGCGTCGTGACGTTGGTGCGGCTAGTCTCTTTTTTATAGGTATTAAACGGCAGGTGCGTGGAGAGATTGACCTCTCGCATCCTCTAACCAGGAGGCGTCTGGCCTCGTAACACTAAGAGGTTGTTTGTTCTCTGTCAATGAAAATTGCTGTGATATATGTGGAGACTCAAGGATCACTCGTATGTGGTACTTCGGATTTCTTTCGCAGCCATATTCTGTTTGTGGTGGACTCTTGCTTTCTTGTTTTTTTCCGCCGTGCTATTCATTCTTCCTCTTTTAAAGGTCCACATTTGCGCCCACCTGAAGGAATTGCGTTAGGTAAAGGACAGGGTGGGTTGTAACTCTTCTTTATTTTAATGTTGTTTTTCTTTAATTATTTTTTCTTCTTATTTTTATTTGAATTTATTATTTTTTTTTTTGTGCGCGCCCTCGGAGAGTGGGTGTATAGTATTATTATCCATATGACTATTTGAATAATATTATATATTAATATTATAGTTTTATTTTATTATCATAATATATTAATATATTATATGATATATTTTATAATAGATATATAATATATATTATATATTATTTATAGAGTAGTATATATAGTATTATATATATATATATATATATACCTATAATATATAATATATATTATCATATATAGTTATATTTATAGTATATATATATATGTAGTAATATTATATAATATATTAAGTTTATATATTATATATATATATAGTGATATAACTATTATATATAGTCTATGTTGAGCTTGCATTATAAACGGCACATTCAGGCGGCGAGACGAGCAAAACCCTTTAACTTCTATTTTGTCGTCTTTTTTAAAGTTTAAAAAGTAATTCGCAGTTTATCCTGTGAATTATGCCTATAAACAGACTTATGTAATTTAAGCAATAATTTTATTAAATAAAATTGCTGGTTACTTGTTTTTTTTAATTGAGTTATATAGACGCATTTTCCCCGCGTATATTATATATATTATAGTAGTATATATAGTATATATATTATATATATATAGGTATATATTATATCTTAAATATTATATCTATATTATATATAATATATATAATATTCATATATGATATATATATATAGTATGTATATTATATATATATATGGTTGATGGTTTGGCTCTTGAGACTTGCCCTGGAGATAGGATTCTTCGTGCGCGGACGACGGGCTGGACGCATGATTATATTGATATATTTATATTATATATATACTAATATGATTATAGTATATATATAAATACTATATTATTTATTATAATATAATATAGTTTGCTGCTTGAGTATTATCTATAGTATATATATTATAATTATAGTAATATATAGTTTTATAGATATATATAATAATTTTGTGTTTTGTGTTCATTAATGTTATTCCGTTACTCTGTTATTCAGACGTCAGGTAGTATATTTTGTAATCATAAAATTAGATAGAAGATTTAGAAATGACGTTGCAATGAGAGAGTCGTGGTAACTGTATATTCTTTTCGGAAATAAGGTTAGTTAAGAGGTTATATTAGAAATGTAACTTTTGTTGTGTGGACTTTAAAAAGAATAGCAGGTCATTCAAATGGGGGCCCACTTCGCAAATTGCAACAAATGTGATGACAGCATGATAGATAATATTAGTCTGGAAGAGAGTTCAATATATATATTATGTATATATATATATTATATTATTATTTTATCTATATATATGATATAAGTTATAAGTACTATATATATTATATAGTTATATTATATTATACTATGAGTATGTATATTATATATATATACTATATTATGATATTTATTACTATTATTATATATATTATATTATATAGTTGATTATTAGTATATAGTAGCTAGCGATATATATATTATAGCGTATATATAATATTAGGTATTATGTACTATACTAGTATGTGTTTATATATGTACTACTTATATATGTAGTTGGGTATATGTATTTATATAGTTATATATATAGTATATATATTTATATAGATCTGATATATATGAATTATATATAATCGTATATATGTATATATATATCTTATATATAGCTATATTTATATATTATTATATGCCAGCGCTGCTATCATAGAGGTCCACAATCTATCGTAAACTGACAACATGTGCCGGGAAAGAAGGAATACATTGCTTGGATCTGGCATAAATTTTACCGAGGAACTGTAAAAAAAAAAAAGAAAAAAAAAAAAAAAAAAACAAAAAAAAAATATATCTCAAAAACTACAAAAGCGTTAGAGTGAAATGAAATACTTTTTGGAATCTTGTAAACTTTTGGTTTCGGAAAATGTAGAAAAAAAAAATAAAAAAATTAAACGCAAAATTGGCTATTTTTTTTGGGCGGGGTGCTGGGACATAATATACAAATAATATATTTAATTTGTAAAGGTATTTACACGGCAATTTAGGGGGGCTCGAGACCGACGGGGGACCAGAGGGGGGCACGTTTCATACCCGTAGGGGAGGGGCGGAGGAACCCCGCGAGTCAACTCAATACAAGAGCAGGGGTTCGTGAGACCTCCGCCGGAGGGGGGATTAGATCTACGCCCGTAGTTTCGCGGGAAGGCCGGGAGAGACCTCCGATGTACCTGCCCATCCAGGTGGGTATAGACCTTGGGGTTGATTCTTTGTGTAAAAAAAAGGCAAAATTTTTATGAGAAGTTATTTTTTAGCGATAACCAATAAAAGTCTCTCATGGGCGCTTTTTCTATCATCATTCTATCGATTATTACAGATATGTTTTTTTGTATTTTTTGATTTTTTTTTTAGCATTTTCCCTATATCTAAAGTTTTCGAGGATTCCAAAAATGTTTCCTTTTTCGGCTGTAGCTAATTGTGTTTTTGTAAGATATTATATATATATGATATTTTTTTTTTTTTTTTTTTTTTTTTTTTTTTTTTTTTTTTTTTTTTTTTTTTGGCATTTTCGCCACTAAATTGGACCAGCTCAGCATGTTTTCCTTTTCTTGGTGAGTGCGATCTTTTTGGGCAGTAGTCGATGAAACAAGAAAGGACCTATTATATAATATATATATTACTATATAATTTTATATATATTATAATATATGTTTAGTATATATATATTATAATATAGTAATAGTAGTATAATATTATATATATAGTTGTATATATATATAAGGTATATTATAATTATATATTATATTATATATATATATAGTTTATATTATATATAATACATATATATATAGTATATATATAATTATATATATATATATGGATAATGTTATTATATATATATAGTCTATTATATATATATATATATATATTTTAGTATATATGTTATATATATATATAGTATATTTATATGGTAATATATATATGAAAAATAAACTAATCTTTATATTATAGGCATTCATATCTATTTAGGCTTCTCCGAAGGAATTTAACGTCGTGTGCGTATACGTGATTTTTCTCCATAACGTCTCTCAAGCGTGTCACGGGACTTCGTGCTCAGAAAGTCAGATTTGACTAACGGTTTGTATGTTTTAAACAATGGCCTATAGTTATGCGAAGTTCCTGAATGCATTCTGACTGTTTAAATTAGTTTGATTGGTGAGAATTATAATATGATTGTAAGACATACTTGTTATATAGTGCTTGTTATGTTGCGTATTAATTGTTGGGTATAATTTATTGGGGTAAGACAAAATGTAGATTTCCAGTTAGATTCGAGTTTTCTTTCTTGCGCCGGGGGGGCAGCTGTCTGTCTCCGGCGGGCCAGGAAGCCCGCGTCGGAGTTCGCTAGAAAGAAACACTGTCTTATGGAGGTGTATTGTGTGTGATAAGTGGTGTCATAGGTGATATGTGTGTATATTGTGTTTTCCGACATGTATGAACTATATTAAACAGATCGTGGTCTAGTTCCTGCAGCTTTGTATATAAATGCCATTCGCGAATCTCGATACTGAAGCCTTTTATAACATTGGGGTAGACACCCATATTAGGGCATTCTAGGCTCAGGGGCAGGGTAGGTTAGAAAAGGCTTGAAAAAGTGGCACGCTTCGTGTTTGGACAACTTTGTTAGTGTGGCACGAAATGTAAGTATTGGGTAACGAGGCTACTCGTGGCACCCTTGTTCTATTAGTCTGGCTATGCTTTAGGTTGAAGTGAGTCATTGCAGCGAGGGGCAGCTTGGCCTCATTGGCACTGCTACGTTGGCACTCATGCTGGACTCCATTGGCACTCACCTGGTGAACTGTCCACTCTGGGACTCCACCCTTCTCACGAAGAAGCATCTTTAGAAAGCTAATAGAAATGTCACTAGGACAGTGCTCCTTTTACGGTGAATTGGACCGATCAAGGCATCAGTTGCTTGGGTCAAATTGACCGGCCAATGGTCATCATTGGCAAGGTCAGTCATGTGAAATATTCATTGTGTGTGTGTGTGTGTGTGTGTGTAAGTAAAATGTGTAAGGTAAAAATGTGGTGTGAGTGTGAAGTACAATCTGTTGTGTGAGTAAGGTTAAATCTTGTGTAGTGGTAATGTAAATTCTGTGTGTTGTGATGGTAGGAAAGAGGTCTGTGTGTGAGTAATGAAATCTGTGTGAGTTGTAAGTAATGCTGTGTGCTGTGTAAGGTAAATGTGTAAGTAAATCTGTTGAGTGTAGTAAATCTGTGTGTGGAGTAAGTAAATCTGTGTGTGTGAAGTAAGCTGTGATGATGTAAAGTAAAGGTCTGTGTGTGGTGAGTAGTAAGATCTGTGTGGTGTGTGTGTAGAGTAAATCGTGTAGTAATTGGGTGGTGGTGAGTGGAAGTGTGTAAGTAAATCGTGGGTGAGTGTATTAAATCACTGTGGTGTGACTAATAAATTCTGTGTGAGATAAGGCTTAATCTGTGTGATGGAGTAAGGTAAATTCTGTGTGAGTGGGTACGAGTTAAATTCCTGGTGGGTGTGTGTGTGTGTGTGTGTGTGTGTGTGTGATGTGGTAATGTAAATCTGTGTGAGTGTAAGTGAAATTCTGGTGTGTGGTGGAAGTACTCTGTGGTGTGTTGTGTGATAAGTTAAACGTCTTGTGTGGTAAGGTAGATCTCTTGGTGTGCGTAAGTAAATCTGTGTGGTGTGTGTTTGTTTGTGTTTGTTGTTTGTGTCGGTGTGCTAGGGTAAATCGTGTAAGTAGATTGTGTGAGTTGTAAAGTAAGTCTTGGTGTGTGAGTCAGTAAATCCGTGGTGTTTAAGGTAATCTGTGTGTGTATGTGCTGCTTATAAGTGTCATATAAGGTGGTGTACCGTTAAACTTATACAAACCCTATTGAAAGGCTCAGTATTGATACCACTAAGGACTATGAAACTCTTAGCTAGATGATATTATAGTATATATTATACTATTATATTATTATTGTATGTAATATATATGTATAGTTATATATAAATTTAGTAGTGATAATATATATTTTGATGTTATTTTATATATATTATATAGTAAAGTATATGAATTCTGCGAACCACGCATGTTTAGTTGGAAATCGGCGGCACGTGGTGGCTGTGTGTACTCGTCTCTCTCCTCTCTCATCT
>JABUQX010010921.1:0-7500 GCA_015478945.1 Trachelipus rathkii
TATGTAGCTACGTTCAGTTATCGGTGGGTGTTTACAACCGTTTCGATATCGTGAAACCTTTCGCGTTTTTCATTGCGCCGCTTCATATATATATATATATATATACATTTCTATATATATATATATATATATATATATATATATATATATATATATATATATATACTCACATAAGTTGTTTTATAGGGTATTTTTCAGACTCTAAAGATGTTTTCTTAGCGATCTTTTTGGCTGGCAATCTTCTCCTCTCTCCTAGTTTAAGACACTTTCAAAATCTCACGACTAAAATTTATTTTAGTACCTTCCACAAGAGGGGTGAGCAATCACTGTGAAAGTGAACTTAACTCTGTCAATCGGAGTTCTTCTGAGGGTACTTGGGCATTTTCCACTTCTCTGACTCCATCGGAAGGTAATTCTGCCTTTTCCGCAATTTCCCATTGCTTCCTCATTTACCGACTCTCCTTCCTCAAACTGAAGATTGATTGAAACAATTGCTTCATTGCCAAGACCGAAATCTGTGTCTTACCCTATTAGTTTTTCAAAAGCGAAATGTAACCAGTGTGCAGCTCCTTTTCCGATTTTAAAAATCTATTTCTATTATTTAAATTTCTCTCCTTCTGTCCTCTTCAATGTTACTCAAACCTCCTTCTCTATAAGACGGGCTTTCAGGGTCCACATCCTGTTACCATCTTTTGAGAAGAGCTAACAATACTAAAACATACTTCCAAATCCATCTTTAATGAATTCTTTCTTGGCTTTTCCGCAGAATGGAGGAAAAAATCAGTTCGATTTTTCAATAACAAAAATAAGAAAATGAAACAATAAAAATGCTGCTAATTACTTAGGATTCTAATCCGTTACTTTCCCTAAAATTAAAGAAAAAATGTTGTTTGATCGAAGTAGATGTCATTTTCCGCAAAAATGACATATGCTAATGATATATATATATATATATATATATATATATATATATATATATATATATATAATAAAAAATATATATATATATATATATATATATATATATATATATATATATATATATATATATATATATATATATATATATATATATATATATATATATATAGAAAAAAGATTAAATTTTATACATAGGTATAAAGAATATTAAAATAAATGTTATATAAAAACAACAAACTTGGATTATCCATTATAAATTTTCTGAGTCAGTGTGAATCCTACTATTTTCCTCTTTCTCTCTCTCTCTCTTAGACTTATCCGAATGGCTCGCTCTTCGGCTTTTATATCAGATATCTGTCTGGAGAACCAAACTGTCTTCCCTCTTTTCTAAAATAAATAAAAGATTATTAGCAAAACAGTAAATATATTCAAACAAGTGCCTGTGCGCCGCGCGGACAGGTCTTAACGACATGCAACATATAGTGTATCCAGATCTGCGGATGGGGATAAACGAGGCTTCTCCTCGGCTTATACCGACATGCTTCCTCTAAGACTTATTGTGCACCATGGCAGATGGGATTACGACTATCATGAAGACTTCAGGGCCCCTTCTAGAGGTCTCTCTACCTCTGGGGTTAACTACAGAACTACAGAAACTCGAACTGTTTATGCTGGACCTTTTATTATTTTATCGTTGGAAAATTGTACTTATCTATTCTACTCCTTTTCACTCATCTGGACTCCAGAATTTTTTACAAATGAAACAAACCAAATTTGAAATTGAGATTAAAACTAAATGCATTCCTACATAATTTCAAACGCTGTTATAAGGGATACAATCTTGTACCCAAGTATGTTCACATGCACATACTTACATACACACATGCATATATATATATATATATATATATATATATATATATATATATATATATATATATATATATATATATATATATATATATATATTTGTTTTTAGACAAACATATTACATAGGCGCTTAAGTTTTAAAACTAGTTTTGTCAGTCATTTTTTTTTCTTTTTTACTCTTCTTTAATTTAAGGAAACGGATATTTTTTTCTTTTCATAAAATTTACAAACAAATATATACAAAGAAATATATAAAGAAAACTAGGGAATCTTTATATCTTTATAATGAATCTTTACTGCTATTTTTGGTGGCATGAGGGTTAATTTTAAAACTATTCTTAAAGGAATAAGAGACTTTGCAGTTTTAAAACTCATACACCATAGCTTCATCACTACTTCTACTACTTATGTATACATAAACATGCAAATACACCTACACATGCAGATAGGTGTACATGGATATACACAAACATATCTACAGCTACATATTACATGCATAGATATATATAATAATATATATATAACATATATATATATATATATATATAATATATATATATATATATATATATATATATATATATATATATATATATATATATACATATATATATAATACATATGTAATAATATATAATATATAATAACTATATATAATAATAATATATATATAATAATAATATATATATATATTTATATATATATATATATATATAATAATAATAATAATATATATATACAAAAAGATTGGGACGGAACAGATCCGAGAATTTTTTCTTTAAAGGGATGGGGTTTGCTTAAACTTAAAGACTTATGTACCAAGTAATTAGCAATATCAATCTTCTTGATGCAGGATTCATTTAGACTTGTATATATATATATATATATATATATATATATATATATATATATATATATATACTATATATATATATATATATATATATATATATATATATATATATATATATATATATATATATATATATATATATATATATACACAAATATATACATACCCACTCTGTGTCTTACCCCTCTCCCTCTCTCCTACACATGCATTTAAATTTCTTCTTCCTCCGCTCCCTCTTCTTTCAAATTGGGGTGGAGGGGCATTTCTCTTTCCAACTCGATCACTTTCTGTAGCACAAATTCTGTATCCAAACTCGGATCAAAACTTCTTAAAATTGCTCTTCTTAGTTCCGAATGATCTCCTTGGGAATCGATGTAATCCAAAACCTTCGTTATCAACATGTAATTGGCTTTCTTGCTCTCAAACAAAACTCCTAAAGGTTCATTGATAGCCAATCTGTGATAATTTTCCATTAAGGTTTTAATTTTTTGGATAAATATAGGGAATGGAATGTTTCTATCACCTCTATAGCTGACAAACTCCATCATGGCTTCTATCGAAAATTCTGCTCTGGAAGCTGTACTTCCTCTATATACGAGCGGTGTTTCCCTAGGAAGGGGTTCCACAACTAACACTGGTTTTTTCGAGTTATCTTTACAAGCTAATGGTATCTGTGTTTGAGTCTTATCATCTTCTTCTCCTTCTTTGTTTTCTCTACAAACATTGAGGGGGGCTTGGGCTCCCTCTGAGCCAAGCGCTGTGCCCTCGTTTTCTCCTTTTTCTTTCTCTCTCTCCTTCCCTTTCACCACTTCTCTTTCCTCCTTTATTTCATCTTTAGTCTCCTTATTTTCTACCTCTCCCTCATCTTCCACTTCCTTCTCTTCAGTTTGGGTAAGCGTATCTGCGCCCCCTCCTCCAGGGTGTGACGAGATAGCTTCCCTTTCAGGTGGGATTGGCTTATCAGCGCCCCCTCTTCTAGGGTGTGACGAGATAGCTTCCTTTTCAGGTGGGGAAGGTTTACCCACGACTGGTGTGGTACTCCCCATCAAGTCTATTTTTCCCTCCTCCATCTCCTGTGGAGCCGAGGGGTCACACGACTCGACCTGCAATTCGTTCTCGGCCATTAGTAAAAAGTGAAAGTCAATTGGGTTAGTAGGGTAGTGGAGCTGTTAATAGTTGAAAAATGAGGAGAATGGTTTTACTGGGGACAAGATTTATGAGATAAGAATCTATATTGAACTATACTAGCAAAATTTGAGAATTACAAAACGTGAACATCAATTTCAATGGAAATGACAAAAATATTTCTCTCAAATAAAAATTAAAATGCTCAGGCTCAAACCGATACAATAGTGATTGTTAAAATTCAAACTAAAATTATATTTAAGATGAAAATTATAACAATGTTATTAAAGCAATACTCTTTTTAAAACAATTCTCCTTTATTAGCGAAGAAAGAAAAATAGAAAGGAAGTTTTACTTATTCTTCTATTCCTCCGCTTCAAGGTTATTCTTCAAATATGTAAACAAAAACCAGCTGTGATTCCTATAACTCTACGTTCTCAATACTCTATGCATGCTGCGCTGAAATCATATGGTCTTTCTTACACACATGCAAACCTGCACTACTGTATACCAATGTGAGTGCACACATACAAATACACATACACATACATATATATATATATATATATATATATATATATATATATATATATATATATATATATATATATATATATATATATATATATATATATATATATATATATATATGATAATTTGAATGTTGAATTGATTGATTTTTTGAATTAACTATTTTTTTTTTTTTAATTTAAAAAAATTCAATTAAAATGATAATTAAGCAAAGGCAGTTCCTGTTCTGCAATTAATTAAATACACATAACACAACTTTAAATCCAATCAATTCTTATTTGCGATAAAAAAAAAAAAACAAAGAGATTTTTTCTCTCCACTACTTTTCTATTTCAAAGGTGTTTCGAAGTGAGACTTATTTGTCCTTGACTCTACGAGAACAAACGGTTTGGCCAATATGGCACGTTCTCAAACTCTCACCCTTTTACGTATGCTCCGATGTGTGGATTTTATACCGTCATGTGCGTTCATTTACGCACACCATATATATATATATATATAATAGTATCTATATATATATATATATAAACATATATACCAATAGATTTATAAATTTAAAATTATAAGATGAAGTTATTAAAATATTTATCAGCAAAAAAATTTTCTTTTAAAATTGTTAAGGTAATTTAAGATTTGTTAAATTAAACTTTTTTTTTTTAAAAAAAATAAAAACTTTACCGATTTTGTTGGGGGAAGGATTTTTTCTTTTTCTCTGTCTTTACCTGCCGCTATTGCTCTCGCTTGCTTCTAGACTCCGTGGCGTCGGTGAACGGGAAATCGGTTTGTGTTCAAGCGTATGTTGCGCGCGCGCGGTAGTATTTGTATGTGCGATCTTGCGTTCTCCACTTATGCTTTGTCTGTACACAACCTATTCCTGTACAAATAGCCTACGTGTGTGTGCGCAAGTGTATATATATATATATATATATATATATATATATATATATATATATATAAATAATAATATATATATATATATATATATATATATATATATATATATATATATATATATATATATATATATATATATATATATATATATATATATATATTATAACATATTGATATACACGGATACAAAATTGAAAGGGTTATTATAGAAATAAAGATTAGCCTATCTAACACTTCTATAAATTTCCCTCCCTTTTCACACACAAACAGACAAACCAACCCTCTTATTTAAAAATATTTAATATTAAAATTAATTATTTTTTAATCAATTTTTGTATTAATTTTTTAATTAGTTTTATATTTTAATTTTACTTAATTACACAATATTTTTTAAAATTTAAAATTTTACGTTCCTTTATTGAACTTATCTTTTTCCTTTTGATTCTGGCTACTGCCAAAATCAAATTTCTGTGGGAGGCCTTTTCCTCTCTGCGTTTTTTGACTGTTGCCGAAACTGGTTTTGGGTGCTGAGATGATGAGGAGACACGATCCTTGGGTTTTGTGGACAGGGGAGTTTAGTTAATTAACACGCCTAATCTATGATAAATTATGTACTGCTATTGACTTTTTTAATTTATAACTGATTATTTTCTTTGGAAATTAACCTCTATACCCTTTCAAAAGATTGTTTTTTTTTTATCCAACTACTACTTCCTAATCCGACTACGTATTTTATCCAATTTTTGCCACTTCGACGGCAATCCAATTTTTTGCCACTTCTACTTTATTCTGGTTTCAAGGTCGCCAGTGTTGCGGCTTGTTTGTTTTACTTTTATTTCTCTTCTCTGTGTTGTATTCCAATGAATTTCTGCAACAATTTCCGTTGTGTTGCTTTACTCCTTATTCGCTTATTCTACTCTGTTTTGGTTCTGTATCAACTACGATGAATCTTATTATAGCGTAACCTCTTTTTACGACTTACACCAGCAATTGTAATGAAGCTAATGGGTTCTACATACAAGGGTGGAATTCATCGGCAGCCTGGCCGCTTAAAGTATTTAGATATCAGATACCTATCTATAAACCAACACCAGAAATAAATAACAAGGCCACTACAGGGGAGGATTCTCGCCTCCGAATATTCTTAGTCACATAAAGGATTTCACTTTATATCATTAATGATTGAGGAGGATTTCACTCCTAATTTGTAAATGAATAAATAATCTCTTTTGAAGACAACAGAGGGTAAAGAGGGATGAATCAGAAGCATATAAAACAATCTATATTAAAAATGTCACAGTACAATTTATGCATAGAAAAATAATGGCAATTAAACTAAACAAAACCCATTCACTCCTAACCCACATTCCTACCATCCATCCATATCGTAGATAATATATGTAACACAGATTCCATAAAAATGCAACGTGAAAAAGACCTAAGAGTAATACAATAATAAAACATCCTATCTAGTTACTGCATATTATTATTATTATTATTATTATTATTATTATTATTATTATTATTATTATTATTATTATTATTATTATTATTATTATTATTATTTGAACTCCTTTATTTATATACCTCCCAAATGCTTAAAACTTCATCTTGGGAATATCGGCCGGAGATTCATTTGATTGGAAATGATCAACGTTCACTCCACCATCCATTGGGATCGATATGCACAAAGTTTCACTCCACTAATGCTCTTCCTGAGCAATTTGATTGGAAATGATCAACGTTTAATTCACCATCCATTGGGATCGATATGCACAAAGTTTCACTCCACTAATGCTCTTCCTGAGCAATTTGATTGGAAATGATCAACGTTTAATTCACCATCCATTGGGATCGATATGCACAAAGTTTCACTCCACTAATGCTCTTCTTGAGCAAATTGTTAAAACTTACATCATATACTCTGCAAATATTTAAGAATGAGTACTTGGTCTAAATAATAATATGATTAGGTATTTAATTAAATATATATATATATATATATATATATATATATATATATATATATATATATATATATATATATATATATATATATATATATATATATACACACAATAGTATATATATATATAAGTCCACATATACATATGTATATTATATGTATATGTTTTGGTTAGACATGTACGCTTATTGCGTGAGTGAGTTTTCCCTTTATATAGTTTAAAATAGTATATAATAATATTTAAACCCCTTTATAAATGAATTTACTTTAATTATATATAACCCTCTTTACGAAATGGTTTCACTTAGCAATCCTATAATGCACTACTGCACCAGGTGAA
>JABUQX010010921.1:10000-12500 GCA_015478945.1 Trachelipus rathkii
GTTGTAGTGGTAAATGTATATAAGAGAAAAGTGTGCTGACTGTGGACTATTAGAAATTGAAGAAAATGGATAACAGAACGTATATAAGGGATAATAGGCTTATGTGTAGAAGTTGTTTGAATGAGTTATCCAGTTTTTATAAGGGATCATAGGTTTATGTGTAGAAGTTGTTTGAATGAGTTACCCAGTTATAAGGGATCATAGGCTTATGTGTAGAAGTTGTTTGAATGAGTTACCCAGTTATAAGGGATCATAGGCTTATGTGTAGAAGTTGTTTGAATGAGTTACCCAGTTATAAGGGATCATAGGCTTATGTGTAGAAGTTGTTTGAATGAGTTACCCAGTTATAAGGGATCATAGGCTTATGTGTAGAAGTTGTTTGAATGAGTTACCCAGTTATAAGGGATCATAGGCTTATGTGTAGAAGTTGTTTGAATGAGTTACCCAGTTATAAGGGATCATAGGCTTATGTGTAGAAGTTGTTTGAATGAGTTACCCAGTTATAAGGGGTCATAGGCTTATATGTAGAAGTTGTTTGAATTAGTTATCCAGTTTTTATACATGGAGAAAAATTATTTTAAAAGCGAATATTTCTCTCAGCAAAGTATTTTCATGAAATGCAGGAAATATTTTACAAAATAGAGAAGAAACAGCTTTAAAAAAAGATGATAAAGACAAATTTCTAACTCACCAAAATCAAGTTAGAGTCATCAGGAACTTCATCTAATGAAAGACAATAAAACATTAATTTATTGTGACGAACTGAAATTTTCCCGTATTTGAATTCTTTTTCAATTTGATGAACGCTGAAGATTTGTTCATCATTTTCAACCCTTTTGTATATCTGTAGGAAAAATAGTTACCAGATAAATAATTTATTCTGAAATAAAATATTAAATTGATGGGAGAAAAAAATACCAAAAAATATGTTATAATAAATAATAGTAAAAACTTATGAATTTCATATCTTAATGATACGATAAGTTTGAAATTTATCTAATTAGTGTAATATTTCTTTGTAATGTCATAACAAAAAAAATAATGATCAAAGAATATGTTTTGACTTTGAACGAGTCCTATTATTCTAGTAAAGTAATTAATTAATTAATCAGAAAAAAATTATTTTACCTCTGCTAAATATTCTCCAGAGTCCTCAAAACTTGCTAAGTAGATAGACACAAAATCTTTAAGCTTCCGGGAATGAGCGTTGAGGGCATCATTCGTACTCCTAAAATCCTTCTTTACCTTTCTCAGGACCTCTTCTACATTTCCGACATCAATATTTTCTATCTCAGAGTCAGGCAATTCTCCTTGCAGTTTTGTGAGACAGTTTTCAAGTACCTCTAAAGATGACGATAAAGTGGACTTCTTCTTATTAAAAATGTCCAACCTTCCTTCACATCTCCTCGTCAGGTTCTTAACGGAGTGATAATTTTTCTTTCTGAGCTTTTCGTAGAGTTGTAAATCTCAACGCTTTTAAGAATGGAAAATTTACTGGAAGAGAACTTTCGCTTTCGTCTATGTCAGCTCTGCATTTTGGACAAGTTTCACTGGTTTCCAAGAAGCTTCACTATACAAGAACAAAATGAATGTCCACAACGAAGAATTTTTGGAATGTTTTGAAAATTGTTAAATTCAAATCTGCAGACATCGCAAGTGATAATTTCATCCATCTTTCTGTAATATATATATATATATATATATATATATATATATATATATATATATATATATATATATATATATATATATATATATATATATATATATATATAAAGAACATATATATATATATATATACATATATGTATAATAAATAATAATAATATATATATATATAATAATATATATATATATAATGTAATATATTTTTTTTCGTGATAGAGAGATATATATATATATATATATATATATATATATATAATAACTGTATATACATAATATAACAATAATAATAACAATATATGTGTAGTAACCAGCAATAATATGTATATATAACTGCTATAATATATGTATAATATAATATATATAATATATATATATATATAATATATAATAATAATATAATATATATCAGCGGCGACTCCAGTTTTTTTTTTTATTTTTGCTCTCACACACATATATATACTCTCTCTCTCTACATCTCTCTCTTTCTATATATATATATATATATATATATATATATATATATATATATATATATATATATATATATATATATATATATATATATATCTAATATATATATATATATATATATATATATATATAATAATATATATATAATGTATATATATATATATATATATATATATATATATATATATATATATATATTTCTCTATATTTATAGATATATATATAGGGCACAATAATTTATCAGCATGATATATACATATATAAATATACATTATACATCTGAGACCTTGGGAATCTGATTTTTATAATAAACAATAAAAAACCAATCCGTACGAAAATTCATTTGGCGGATAACAACGCG